>VZTS01019857.1:104867-152496 GCA_013400795.1 Pluvianellus socialis | reverse complement strand
GATTTAAATCCAGAATAACCTAGGTATTGCTGCTTTTCATCTCAACAGGAGCACGTTCAGATCTCAGTGTTGAGAACAGGGCTAGCCCATTTTAGTTTTTAAGGTAGTTCGTTTACAATCCTACAGACAACAATCCTCAGCTTCTCAGGTGTGAAGTCTGGTCTTCAAAGAATGCTAAGACCAAATTCTCCTTAACTTATCATAATGAAATTCTGTACTCATTTAATCCCCCAGAAATCAATCTTAGGTGCAACAGGATTTCAGATTAAAATGTCAGCTTTAAATTGTTTTGAACATTTGAACTATATTTCACAAGATAGTCAGGCAGTTTTTAGATTTAGTTCAATTTGTTTCATGTCAGTTTTATATTCCACATAACAGGAAAAAACCCACACTAAAAATATGGTTGATCACAATAATTAACTTGTCCATAACTGTACTAGAAACTTTATTATCCACAGGAGATAGGCATAAAACAATGAAGAAAAGCATTCATAAGCATTTTGTTTGTTTTCATCAAAGTCCTTCTAAGCACCTCAGGTCAGTCTGCTTATCATCCTGCATCGAGTGTCATGTTTTTGTGGTGCTGCATTTACAAGAATGCCATTTTTTTCAGGGCCTGCATAGAAACCTCATTTTCAAGTCAAACCTCACCGCAGTACATGCATTTCCAAACTTCCAAAAATAAGTACATCTATGACTAATGTGTTGAAAAGGGGATGAAGACTTCGGTCCTCTATTAATTAGATGGTTTGCTTTTTATGGAACTTCTGTTTCCACATATGAGGATTAAAAAAAAGTCCATTGGGAAATGTTTTATAACATGAAAGTATTACTGCAATTTTTTCTATAGGCATATTTAGAGATGTATTTAACAAGTACCATTTGAAAGACAAATGTTCAGTTAACTCAGTGAAGTACAACTAGTGTAAAAGAAGTCAAGAGCTATTCATGCTCTGAATTACTTAAAAGTGTTTCAGTTAATATATTATTGGCCTAACAAAACAGAATTGTTTCATGTCTGTTTAGTTATTACCAATTTGCACAACAAGAAACATGAACTACATGACTGCTCTAATCTGTAAATAATTTGCTTGCTTTTTGTCTCCCAAAAGATCTATACTCTCTTGGAATTATAACGCAACGTTATCTTCAAGGAGAAAGACACACAAGCAAAGAGATGCGAGAAATTCCCCAGACAATTCTTCATGAAGTATTTCACAGACCAGGCTAAAGGTTAGAAAAGACCAACTGCAAAAAGTGACAGTAAAAAGTCGAACGTAAACTTGCAAAAAGACAGATGTCCATGAGTGGGTTTTAAAGAGGATATTGTAAGCCTCCACACACCTGCTACCTAGCTTCGGAGGTATTTAAAATCTCCAGGTATTTACGCTTTCAACTGTAAGAGGTCTCTACATGCCTGCAGGTTGGCTTCTGGGCATGTCCCTATTGCCTCAGCCTTGACAACGCTGAGCAGCTCCGAGCCTATCTCTGGCCCTGTCAGGATCTGCAAACCACACACCTATCTTGACAGTCTCGGGCTGGCAGGGCACAGCTGCTAGTCCATGCTCCGCAAAAACATCACTGCTGATTTCCTTCACAACAGACCCAGCGGGAAGGCTGAAGGAGAAATGGTGCCAGCGCCCCTTTTAATTCAATAGAGCATTGGACCAGAAAAGAGGTCAGACACAGGGCAGATCCTCAGGTTTATCATTCTGCCCACCTCTAACATAGCAGCTACAAACCACAAAAGGTTGCCAATTATTACAGGAGAGAGGAAATACAAACAGACACTCAAGTCTTCCTCTTGAAGGTGTCCCACCTTTATTCAAAACAAAGGAAGACTTACTGGCAGAAAGTGTAGAGAGGACAAAAGGTAATATCTATATTTCACATCTTATATTCAGTTATCACTGAATTTAGGTCACTGTCCACAGTCGCTCCAGAACCCAGGTCCACTCCACTGGAAAAAGGGCACTAATCACTAAACAGTCATCCTCTGTTTACTTTGTCTTTGACCCAAATTCTTTTATTTGTGGAGAGAGGGGGAAGAGTTTCAACTCAGAGTAAAAGTATCTATTTAAACTTTATTCCTGGCCAACACCAGTGCTGCAAATACATGTTCAGTAAACATTCTACTTTGACCTTACGTTTTAGGAGCATTCCCACTTACAAGTCTTCCTTGTGAGAACATACAGAAAAAAATAAACAAAACTTTGCATGCAAATGTACACAACCCCCTCCCAACCATAAAAAATGAGCACTAATAAGACATTATCCCAGGCCAAGAGCATTCACAGAACTTTAATTCCACGTTTGCTCAACCCTCTCCAGTCCTAACTCAGAATTTGCCCAAAAAGCAAAACAATTCAGCTGCTTGTTATATCCTTATGCGAATTACACTAAATACACCATAAAGGATTTAATAACAATGCAAGAGTGGTAGTTCCCTAAAACTGCTTGAGTCCACATAGATGACAACATTTTTAGACGGTCTAACATAATTATGAGGGATTATTTAGAGATTCTGAAGAATTTCTCGGTCAAGGCAAGAGATACTATCGATACATGGTACAGAACATGACAAGAGTCCATTGCAAACCGATTACTAACAGCACACTCTAAGAAGCCTCAAAAACCCGATTAGAAAGTTACATAAATCCCTGCCACACAGTCACTTGTTCTTTCACTGGGCCTAACTGAGAAGAGTCTGGGTCCCCCACTTTCAATCTCTCCCACCAGGTATTTAGACACATGGATAAGATCACCCATGAGCTTCCTCTTCTCCAGGCTGAGGAGCCCAAGATCTCTCAGCCTCTCCTCATATGAATGATACTCCAGTTCCTTAATAATCTCTAGTCCCTTAATCAAACATTACTTTTGGCATTCCAACTGACTCTGTCCAATTCCAAAATACAAACTCTTTCTCGAAACTGCGTAGAAGAAATCCCAGGAATGTAAGGGGCATTGGACAGCAGTGGAGAAAAACAAGGTTTTAGCCACTGGAGCACAAAACCAGGAATACTCAAAATGGCTCTTAAGCAAACTTAATGGGATACACAATTCCTTTAAGTAGAAATTAAATTTAAAAGTTTAATGCTACTAGACATTGCAGTCTGATGTAAAAAATCCCTTCTACCAGGAGAAGCAGTGTCATTTTATAGGATTTATGAAAACGTAGTCGACTCTTGGTAATGAAGCCATGGGGTAGACTAACATTTATTGCTGAAACATTCTGCAGACACTGCATGCCTTCTAAGCCTCCCTGACAACAGCATGGTTAAGAAATTAAAAAAAAATCAATTACATCCTGAATAGTTAAAATGTCAGCTTCCTGGGAGGCAGGGAAAGGTTGGAAGGAGGCAGCAGTGCCAGGACCGCCATCCAAATCTCTGTTGTAGGTAAGGAAGTCTTATAGAGCTTTCTACAAGAACAAAGGAATAACTCATCCTTACTTGGCTTGTTGCTCTCTGTGTATAAATGTCTGCAATAGAAATGACTCTCAACAAAGACCTAATTAGTCCTCTTCATTCAGAACAGTTTCCTCCATCCAAAGAGGAATCAGTCATAGCCTCAGTGCCTATCAGGTCAGCACAAAGACATCAGGTCATGTAAGAGCTGTACCTGTAGGTATGTTGGTCACACAACAAGAGACTGGGCTCAGTGCCAGTCTCATCTAGGAAGATGCTGCCCTCCAAATCTCCTTCCATAGGAGAGAACTGCTAGGGAAGCCGTTGTTGTCTCCTTCCCAGCTCAGCCACTGAACTCACACATACCTCTGCCACTTGCTCTATTCCAGCATCCCACCACCCTAAAGACTGAAGGTGTAATAGGCTACATGCATGGGTACACACAAACACACACACCCCACAAACTGCGTCTCACAGTGCGAGATCTGAGAGACCTACATGGGAGGCATGCTAGGGACTCTGAAGAGACTGAATCAAGAGAATGAGGTTCAAAAATTGAACTGGAAAGAGCACACAAGTTGGCAAGACAAATAGGAGAACGCATGCACAGCAGGAGGTGTATTTTGGGGGAAAATCAGGAAGAGAAAAATAATGAGGAAAAAAGAGCAGCAGCATGTGCCAAAAATAACTTGTCTCTGACTTAATGATCTTTAATCCTACATTCCTGTGAACTAGCTTAAAAATACCCTGGAAACACAAGTTTTCAGTTTCATCAGAATAATTTAAAATTTTGTTACATTCACCAAAACACCCAATACTTCAGAAGCCAAGCATTAAGCTTGTAAAAATACTAAAGGACAAATTAAGGCACCTACCAAGTTGTTTGTGTGGGGGTTTTTTAATATGTATATGGGAAAAACTAATAAGATATCCCAATTCTGACAGAATTGCATCAAATATTTACCTACATCTATCAGTTCTTAAGTAACTCTGGAACCTTTTTGCTAAGTAAATTTCAATAAGCCTTAAAAGTCATCATAAAGGTTTCTGATTGCTTTGAGTATTTTAGCTCAGAAACTAGAATTAGTTCAGGCAAAGCAGCATGGGTACCCTTATTGGTAAGGAATGAGGTAGATGAACCCATGCTAAGACTGAGTTGTAATTAATCTGTTATTAACCTCACTGGGGCACTGAACTAGCACCCAACCTCACAGAGAACATTAGTTTTCAGCATAGACACAACTTTATCCCTTTGAAATTTTGAACAGAAGGAATTTTGCAAACATAAGACATTTATGAAGTCTATGAGAAAAATGTGAAGTTGACACAAATATTTTTAATATTAAGAAGAAACTGATTTTACTAAGAAGCCAACCAATTTTTTTTAAGATTTGAAAAACAAAGGTCCTTCCTTCTCTACCCTCCTTTTTCCCTGGCCTTGTAAATGCAGCAGTTTTCTAACTCTGACAAGATTTCAGAATTTGTACATTTCTGACAGAATTTAATCGTATTATCTGCTGCATCACTTGAGCACTAAGATGATAAAACTCTGTCTCTCAGAATGGTTACATTCCAAAAAACCCTTTCAACTGTTAAATAGCTTTTCAAATTCAGGTATCTACAAACTCCTGTCTAAACAGATTAGCCATAGCTATTCAAAATTTATCTCTAGATAAGCATTTACATCAAAACACGTGAGAGTCGCTGTGAGAATCTTTGTTCTTTTACATTTAAAGTTTTCCCTTAATAGCAGCCCTGATTTATACATATTTGTATTTAGCAACGCTGTCATCCACTTTCTCCTGCTAGTTCAAATACAACTTTTTTTCTTAAAAGCAAAAGCTTCCAGAAACAGAAGATACTCAAATTTCATACAACAGAACAGAAGAAAACTGCCTGAAACTTAGTTTGCACCTGGGTTTACTGACACCCCAAAACATCCACATGCTACTTACTAACCACATCAGTATGTCAGTGGATTCCTCCACTCCATCATACTGGAATATGCTCAATCCATAACGATTTACTCCCTCATGCTAGTTCATCATGTGCTCTCACCCACTTCAGAGCAAATAAACATCCCTGCATTTAATGAGCCCACTGTGGTGACTAACTGCCAGATATCATGGTCCAATGTAGAATTTTAATCTCTATAACCTACACAGAAATTGAATTTACACAAGTCATAGCTCTATAATGAATATCATTAAGTAGCAGCGGATGCCGACAAGTTGAAAGTATTGCTGTGACAACTATCGAGAATTATTTCTTACTGACACAGAAACTAAGTAGATAACTCACAGCTAAGAAAAATGAGTAATGTTATACTTGATATAATGGGTTGTCAGCAATGAAACAGATTCTCATATATATAAACAACATATATAGAACTGATATTTATATAACACTATATATGGATATATAGATCTCTTCAAAGAAATATATTTTACCTATAAAGTATATTCTATTATAGACAGAATTTTTCAGATTCTCTCTATGTGTGAGAAGCAGGCAGAATACTAACTGAACATCTTCCAAAGTTTCATTACTGGGAATTTTTGAGTGCTTGCATATTCAGGGATACAATTAGTACAGATTAATATTTAAGGTTCGTGACAGCGTGCTGCTTCTCTAGCTGCAATGCAAATGAAGACAATCCCTGCCCTAAAGGGGTTGAAGGATAGATTTCTAAAATTACAGTAATGCCTACCAATACAGATTTGAAAATCTGGCCTAATTCTCTAGGACTCAAACCCAGCGTATCTGAAAAAACTGAACAAGGATATGAGGCTTTGAAAAGACTATGGTTTTAAGCTTTTTGGTGGTTTACGCCCCATTTTCTGGATTTGTTTTTTAAAAATTTTTTCCCCTGCACACATAACACATTCTTACAAGAGGGTTTAAGGTAGCGAACATTGTAGGTTAGCAAATCACAGTGGTATAATACATTATGCATAAAGTGAGGTGAAATATAATGAATGAAATTGGAAAGACAAATAGAGAATGCAGGCTGACACTGTCAAAGGGAATGGGATAAACTTCTGCAAGAAGGAGGCTGAGTATGTTCATAAACAGAAGAGTCATGCAAGACTAAAAGGCAGCAAGGTTTTAAAGGGAAAACACACCGATACATTCCTTTTGTATATTTAGTTACTTCAGTAGTAGCATTATGACTACTTTATTACAACAAAACAGCCTAAAATTACCAAGTTGTAATGGTAATATCCAGACAGTTTTGGCAATACCACTGGAAAAGACAGCCCTTTTCTCTGACAGGGTACCCTGCATGCAAAATTCAGGAGCAACGCTTTCCTTTTAAAGAGGCGCGCAATGATGAAGCAGCAGAGCTTCAGAAAGATACCTATAAAAACCCCAGCTACTTTCAGTTTGACAAGGGCTAATGACAGAATCCCAAAAGCCTTCTCAGAAGCTAACAAAGTACTGGGGGAGAAGAGGTGGATAAAGAATGATGCGGAGTCTTGGCACATCCACCTTCAAATCGCTTTTCAGCAGTGTTCACATAATGTCTGCATACAATAAAGCAAGCTTACTATGAGCACCACAGAATGCAGAAGCACCGAGAGGAGAGCTTACTCCATTCAGGGGTCACTAATTCAACATCATTCAACTCTAGGTGATCCCACTTATCAATTTGCTCGATGTGTGTTATCCTGTTCCATCATCAAACGCTGCCAAGAGAGAGATGACAGTATGACATGAAAGACGACAGGAATTCACTACCTTAGAGCATTTCTGGAAGACGGTTTCACTTCTTGTTTTAACTGCAGTGAAACCAACTGAAAGTTAGCTGAAGTTCACCTGCATAAGGTGGGAGAAAAAGTTAACTCCACTAGGAGTTAGTTCAAAAACGACAAGTCCTAAGTCAAAACTACTCAAAACATGCCAATGCAGGCTGGGCTGGAAATTGCTAGTTCTTTGGGAGGATCTTTTCTGTCAAAAGAAGTTCAGCCTCGCAACACTGAGTTGCTAAAAATAAAATGCATTTACAGCATCTTATGCTGCAGTGCAAAAGTCTCAAAACAGGCAGAAGCCCAATAAGCAGTTCCCAGAGGAAAAAAGAGCATTCTTTCCGATCACGTGATACCTTTTCTACTTCCTTCATTTCTTCTGCCCAATTTAACTTGTCTTTTATCTATTTTTTTTGTTGCTGTCGGGAGGAAACAGCATTTAATATACTTCAGTAAAAGTAGGAAAAAAACCTGACTAGCTAAGTTTGGTGGAAGATGAAATTTGTGTGGGACCAGAACAAATTCATATAGAAGTGTATCAACAAAAAAGGGTGAAATGTTAAAATAAAATATAAAAAGTACAAACCTACCCTTCATTATTGTATTTTTGCTAATATTGTTCCTTACATGGCCAACACTAAACTTTTCTTGAGGGATAAAGACCTGTCAGCAGAAAGCAACAGTTTCAGTTTGATTCACCGAGAAATGAGGACTTTTCTTTTTAAATTTACTCATAAGTGTGACAATCAACAAAGTATCAGTTATTCACGAACTTGTAACTTGAAGCAGAAGGACAGTGGAGTTAGATGGGAAAATTCTGCTAGGATCAGGACTCTGACTCCAAGTTTGTGGTATGAATAAAACCAGTATTTCTGCTTATCATTCTTCTAGGAACAGTAGCTGCTGAAAAAGCTCCAGATTATGTTTCAGAATTGAAAAAAATCATTTAGTAGTAGTCTTTGAGAAGCCCATTTAGGTTCAGGATGCTGAGTTAAATTTGCTACAAGACCTTTTCCAAGGAATATCATCACAATATTACTCAGGGGGAAATAAGACAGTGAAGAATAAGAAACTCCGCATTTACAAGTAATCAGAACTTGCATGAACCTACCATTTTGTAAAATGAAAAAATCATATTCTAAAAATTTTAATTTTTAATTCTTTCAGCTACTTGCTGAAGTCTTCTATGAATTGTGCACTACTTAATGAGATTTTGTAAAAGGACATAACTGTGAGATTTCCATTATTCTATGCCTTGAAAAATACAGAAAAGTATGCCACAGTCCATCAAACTTTACTGCCCTAACATACTTCAAGTAACTGAAAGGTTTTGGAGATGCTAGACAGTAGCTCTCATTCAAATTAGTACCTGAATATGCCTACAATGTGTGCAGAGACAGTCCTTTCAATACAGTTATCTAGATCATTATACTACACCCACAGCTGCAATACCCTTTGCTTTCTTTCAATTGGACAAATTCAAAACCACTGACGTGTCAAAATGAATTCTACTGGGCACTGAGGGAGCAACAAGCTTTCCTTTTAGACTATTTCTCCAAATACATTTCTCCATCTTAACGTCGTGTTCATTACTGAGTTCATGTTGGAGCACTTTGACTACCAGCTGTGCCTTCTGCCCCACTCCCTCCTTTTTCTGATAAGAGTTTTCTTGTGCTGCTTTGTCAGTTCACCATCAAATAAATGCAAATACCTTTAGAGGTGCAAGCTCTTAAAAATGTCGCAATAGTGTTTCACCAATATGCATAACAATTTATTTCCCATAACTATTAGATGTATTTCAGCTAAGTTCACATATCACAAAGTAGCCACATGGAAATCAATGTGAAGTCAGGACCCTATACCATATTTAGTTACATCTGGGACTCAAGGGCTGGGATATTTTAATGATGCGACCAAGATCAGTAACTCCAAAATAAACATCTATAAAAGAACTAACCCCGTACACTTCGAAGTCATGGGAAAGATTCTTATCAGCTTCGCCCTTTGTTAGAGTGGTTTGTTATTTAGGCCCACGATCTGGTTTTATTCCTTTTACTCTGTTCCTCCTCTCTGCTCAACACACTGCCCAGACTGACACGTGCTACCTCCTAGTGCTTGATAAAAAATGACACGCAGAACAGAACGACTTGAAAAGCCAAACAAGATAAAACTTAAAAAAGTAAAACTTCCCAACAGTCACAAGGCTTAAAAACCAGCCATATTTCCAAAGAGTCCTCAGGAATACAAAAATCAAAAAGCCTAGTCTAAAGGAAAATCTGACTCCAAAATAAGGAATGTTCAAGATCGGGTACACTCCCAAAAAATGCTAAGTGTATCGCAGTAGAAAGCTGTAATTCAGGAAAGTTTTATTGTTTGCTTTAACCTCAGAAAAACAAACAAAAAACCCAAACCAAACAAAGACACAAAAACACCCCAAGCCCAGAACACCACACTTTACCCAACTTTAAAATAAAAAAGAAGGCAATATTTTGGACATTTTATAAAGAGAACACTTTCCAGAGCGTTATGGATATAGAATGTAGGAAGGTAGCTACCGCAACAGAATAAAAGCCCCTGGCAAGACTTTTTAATAACATTTCAAAATCTAGTTATCAGAACTTCAAATGCTGAAGAGCGGTATTTAGATATGCTGTCCCTAAATAAAACTCATCTATTAGGCAGCACCCAAGTATTATTAAAAAGGTATATTCTGTTTTAATTACTGGAGAGTTCAAATTCTGAACGTTATTTATTGACCAACTAGCAACAGAAGACTTACAAAGTACAATGATCTGATAACTGACAATTTTTTTAAATATAGTTTAAAAACGCATATATTAACTGATATAAGCAAATGTCTATTTGCATACATATATGTGCTACTTAACCAATATTATTTTTACAATGCATATGAATGAAATTATAGATATAAGCCATTCTTTCAGGGCTAGAGACCAATTTCATAGGTTCTTAACTGTTAGATTTGCCTTCCAGATTCTAGATGCTAAAGACCAATCTAATCAAGATGACCCATCTCTACAGAGCCCTGAGATTTGGTTACCTATCACAGCAGCGTGCTTGCTCACAGCAAATCTCTCTCATCCCTGCTTACCATGCTTTGGTTCACCTCACAGAGAGGTCCTGGAAGCCCTTTGTTAGCTAAAGCTTATGTCAAGTCTTTAATTCATCATAAACCAAGGCTTCAAAAGGCGAGATCAGCCAAGCAGCACCCTTGGCCTCCCACAGGCCGCTGTCTGGCTGAGCTGGAACAGCACGGCAAGGCAGTGCGTTTTTCCCAGATGCATGGACCAGGCTGGCAGAGTGAGAGTCCCTTCCAGCCCTAGCAATAACCAGGTAAACAGCACAGAAGACACTTTGACTGGCTGCCCTTGTGAGAGGTTATTTCAGCTGATGGGTTGGGCAAACCAGCACACGCATCCTTCCCAGCTAAATTGTTCCTCTCATTGATCAGCAAGAGGTGCCTGCTGCATGCACGTACATTTGCACACACACAAGTAACTCAGCAGTGGTGAGCGGGGTCGCTGGAGCTAGGAAGTGTTGGCATGGCTATGTTGATATTCCGATAAGAAGGATAACTGTTCCGATAAAACTGAAGTTTCCCGTGGTCACTGAAGGTGGATTCCCCTAATGCAAGCGTGTTATGCTTAAATATTTAGTATTATTTTAGGAACAAGACACTAAGAGTCAGCTTTACATAGTTGCCTACGCTGCCAAATATCCCTGACAGGAAAGCCATGGACCTGTTGGAGCAGGGCCAGAAGATGGCTACAAAAACAATCAGAGGGATGGCGCACCTCTGCCATGAGGACAGACTGAGGGAGTTGGGGCTGTTCACCTGGAGAAGAGAAGGGTCTGGGAAGACCTTAGAGCCCCTTCCAGTACTTAAAGGGGGCTTAGAAGAAAGGGACTAACTTTTTAGCGGGGCCTGTTGCGATAAGACAAGGGGTAAAAGCTTTAAACTAAAAGAGGGCAGATTTAGACTAGATATTAAGGAAGATTTTTTTTCACTATGAGGGTGGTGAAACACCAGCACAAGTTACCCAGAGAGGTGGTAGATGCCCCATCCCTGGGATGAGGGTGGTGAAACACCAGCACCAGCACAAGTTACCCAGAGAAGTCAAAGTTACTCTTGCTACCTGAGCAGGTTGAGGGTGGTGAAACACCAGCACCAGCACAAGTTACCCAGAGAAGTCAAAGTTACTCTTGCTACCTGAGCAGGTTGAGGGTGGTGAAACACCAGCACCAGCACAAGTTACCCAGAGAAGTCAAAGTTACTCTTGCTACCTGAGCAGGTTGAGGGTGGTGAAACACCAGCACCAGCACAAGTTACCCAGAGAAGTCAAAGTTACTCTTGCTACCTGAGCAGGTTGAGGGTGGTGAAACACCAGCACCAGCACAAGTTACCCAGAGAAGTCAAAGTTACTCTTGCTACCTGAGCAGGTTGAGGGTGGTGAAACACCAGCACCAGCACAAGTTACCCAGAGAAGTCAAAGTTACTCTTGCTACCTGAGCAGGTTGAGGGTGGTGAAACACCAGCACCAGCACAAGTTACCCAGAGAAGTCAAAGTTACTCTTGCTACCTGAGCAGGTTGAGGGTGGTGAAACACCAGCACCAGCACAAGTTACCCAGAGAAGTCAAAGTTACTCTTGCTACCTGAGCAGGTTGAGGGTGGTGAAACACCAGCACCAGCACAAGTTACCCAGAGAAGTCAAAGTTACTCTTGCTACCTGAGCAGGTTGAGGGTGGTGAAACACCAGCACCAGCACAAGTTACCCAGAGAAGTCAAAGTTACTCTTGCTACCTGAGCAGGTTGAGGGTGGTGAAACACCAGCACCAGCACAAGTTACCCAGAGAAGTCAAAGTTACTCTTGCTACCTGAGCAGGTTGAGGGTGGTGAAACACCAGCACCAGCACAAGTTACCCAGAGAAGTCAAAGTTACTCTTGCTACCTGAGCAGGTTGAGGGTGGTGAAACACCAGCACCAGCACAAGTTACCCAGAGAAGTCAAAGTTACTCTTGCTACCTGAGCAGGTTGAGGGTGGTGAAACACCAGCACCAGCACAAGTTACCCAGAGAAGTCAAAGTTACTCTTGCTACCTGAGCAGGTTGAGGGTGGTGAAACACCAGCACCAGCACAAGTTACCCAGAGAAGTCAAAGTTACTCTTGCTACCTGAGCAGGTTGAGGGTGGTGAAACACCAGCACCAGCACAAGTTACCCAGAGAAGTCAAAGTTACTCTTGCTACCTGAGCAGGTTGAGGGTGGTGAAACACCAGCACCAGCACAAGTTACCCAGAGAAGTCAAAGTTACTCTTGCTACCTGAGCAGGTTGAGGGTGGTGAAACACCAGCACCAGCACAAGTTACCCAGAGAAGTCAAAGTTACTCTTGCTACCTGAGCAGGTTGAGGGTGGTGAAACACCAGCACCAGCACAAGTTACCCAGAGAAGTCAAAGTTACTCTTGCTACCTGAGCAGGTTGAGGGTGGTGAAACACCAGCACCAGCACAAGTTACCCAGAGAAGTCAAAGTTACTCTTGCTACCTGAGCAGGTTGAGGGTGGTGAAACACCAGCACCAGCACAAGTTACCCAGAGAAGTCAAAGTTACTCTTGCTACCTGAGCAGGTTGAGGGTGGTGAAACACCAGCACCAGCACAAGTTACCCAGAGAAGTCAAAGTTACTCTTGCTACCTGAGCAGGTTGAGGGTGGTGAAACACCAGCACCAGCACAAGTTACCCAGAGAAGTCAAAGTTACTCTTGCTACCTGAGCAGGTTGAGGGTGGTGAAACACCAGCACCAGCACAAGTTACCCAGAGAAGTCAAAGTTACTCTTGCTACCTGAGCAGGTTGAGGGTGGTGAAACACCAGCACCAGCACAAGTTACCCAGAGAAGTCAAAGTTACTCTTGCTACCGGTGCCTTCCAACCCAAACTGTTCTATGACTAGATGACCTTTAAAGGTGCCTTCCAACCTCTAGTGGAAGATGTCCCTGCTCATTGCAGGTGGCCTGGTCTAGATGACCTTTAAAGGTGCCTTCCAACCCAAACTGTTCTATTAAAGGTGCCTTCCAACCCAAAGGACAGGGCTCTGAGCAACCTCATCTAGTGGAAGATGTTTAAAGGTGCCTTCCAACCCAAAGGACAGGGCTCTGAGCAACCTCATCTAGTGGAAGATGTTTAAAGGTGCCTTCCAACCCAAAGGACAGGGCTCTGAGCAACCTCATCTAGTGGAAGATGTTTAAAGGTGCCTTCCAACCCAAAGGACAGGGCTCTGAGCAACCTCATCTAGTGGAAGATGTTTAAAGGTGCCTTCCAACCCAAAGGACAGGGCTCTGAGCAACCTCATCTAGTGGAAGATGTTTAAAGGTGCCTTCCAACCCAAAGGACAGGGCTCTGAGCAACCTCATCTAGTGGAAGATGTTTAAAGGTGCCTTCCAACCCAAAGGACAGGGCTCTGAGCAACCTCATCTAGTGGAAGATGTTTAAAGGTGCCTTCCAACCCAAAGGACAGGGCTCTGAGCAACCTCATCTAGTGGAAGATGTTTAAAGGTGCCTTCCAACCCAAAGGACAGGGCTCTGAGCAACCTCATCTAGTGGAAGATGTTTAAAGGTGCCTTCCAACCCAAAGGACAGGGCTCTGAGCAACCTCATCTAGTGGAAGATGTTTAAAGGTGCCTTCCAACCCAAAGGACAGGGCTCTGAGCAACCTCATCTAGTGGAAGATGTTTAAAGGTGCCTTCCAACCCAAAGGACAGGGCTCTGAGCAACCTCATCTAGTGGAAGATGTTTAAAGGTGCCTTCCAACCCAAAGGACAGGGCTCTGAGCAACCTCATCTAGTGGAAGATGTTTAAAGGTGCCTTCCAACCCAAAGGACAGGGCTCTGAGCAACCTCATCTAGTGGAAGATGTTTAAAGGTGCCTTCCAACCCAAAGGACAGGGCTCTGAGCAACCTCATCTAGTGGAAGATGTTTAAAGGTGCCTTCCAACCCAAAGGACAGGGCTCTGAGCAACCTCATCTAGTGGAAGATGTTTAAAGGTGCCTTCCAACCCAAAGGACAGGGCTCTGAGCAACCTCATCTAGTGGAAGATGTTTAAAGGTGCCTTCCAACCCAAAGGACAGGGCTCTGAGCAACCTCATCTAGTGGAAGATGTTTAAAGGTGCCTTCCAACCCAAAGGACAGGGCTCTGAGCAACCTCATCTAGTGGAAGATGTTTAAAGGTGCCTTCCAACCCAAAGGACAGGGCTCTGAGCAACCTCATCTAGTGGAAGATGTTTAAAGGTGCCTTCCAACCCAAAGGACAGGGCTCTGAGCAACCTCATCTAGTGGAAGATGTTTAAAGGTGCCTTCCAACCCAAAGGACAGGGCTCTGAGCAACCTCATCTAGTGGAAGATGTTTAAAGGTGCCTTCCAACCCAAAGGACAGGGCTCTGAGCAACCTCATCTAGTGGAAGATGTTTAAAGGTGCCTTCCAACCCAAAGGACAGGGCTCTGAGCAACCTCATCTAGTGGAAGATGTTTAAAGGTGCCTTCCAACCCAAAGGACAGGGCTCTGAGCAACCTCATCTAGTGGAAGATGTTTAAAGGTGCCTTCCAACCCAAAGGACAGGGCTCTGAGCAACCTCATCTAGTGGAAGATGTTTAAAGGTGCCTTCCAACCCAAAGGACAGGGCTCTGAGCAACCTCATCTAGTGGAAGATGTTTAAAGGTGCCTTCCAACCCAAAGGACAGGGCTCTGAGCAACCTCATCTAGTGGAAGATGTTTAAAGGTGCCTTCCAACCCAAAGGACAGGGCTCTGAGCAACCTCATCTAGTGGAAGATGTTTAAAGGTGCCTTCCAACCCAAACTGTTCTATGATTCTGTGTTATTGGCCAGGAATAACAGTCAAAAACTTTGACAAAAGTCAAAGTTACTCTTGCTACCTGAGCAGCCGCAGAAGTCAGTGTATAAAATCACTCACAGAGCTGCGATGACTCAATAATGATGCAGAACAAGCCACAGAACACAAATTCCTACCTAGAAGCAACCAAAAGCAAAACATAAATACTGACACCATGAGTGAACAGAGATCTGTCCAGCACAAGCCCAAACAAGGCTGAAAATGGCTTTACATTGTTTTTACACTTCTGCCTGCTGAGGCACATTTATCACTGAAAGCAACTTCTCCTGAAGTACATTTCATCTAATTTGCAGTCACCACCTGCACCACCTTTCTCCCTCTCCTCCACCACACCAGGGTCATTCTGGGAATTCGTTATTGCTGGAGCATTGCAATTACTAGCCATGCCCAAATACTACAGTCACATCACCTATAAAATGCATATAGAAAGGCACAGAGAAGTTAAAATTGCTCTTAACAATTCTTATAGCATGGTAGTTGCCCAACTGAGAACCAGGCCTTTCTTCCATGCCAACATTTAACAATTTCAGCAGATATGGTCCCTACAGGAAAAAAAAAACTAGCCAAAGTTATTGTAATGCTATAACTGTCTAGTTTGCAAAAGGCATGCAGGTAAAGGTACCGAGACACAGTTCAGGGAATCTAAAAATGATTGTATCAGATAGAATTGCACCCGTCCCAAAGGGCACAGCTTTAGGTTATCAGCGTTTAAATTAGCATAGTTACAGCAGCACACAAACCAAGTGTAAGCCAATTCAAAGGACAGGGCCAGGAAACAGGTTACCATGATGAAACGAGCAGGGTGACAACCTGCAGGCATGTCCCTGATGCCATCTTTTTTCCTGGGTTGGGAGGGGGTTCTGAGGGAGATTTGTTGGTGGATAATATAAGTTCTCCAAATAGTGGAGTTTTATTGATCTTTATACAATACCCTGCTGATGAATGTCTGTATTTCCCTCTCCCTCAATACACACAGACACTTTTCCAGCAGATGTTCTAAAGTGTTTCTATCAGAGTAAATATAACAGATACTGAATAGCACTCAGTGAGATTTTCTCCGTATACAGCTATACAACATGAAATGCGTATTAGCAGACCACGTGAATGCAAAAATCATAACAAATCGGACAAGTTCTAGTAACTCCGGAATGTATGCAGCATATAGCATCAAATATTTCAAAAGATATATTATTTGCAACTGTGTTGTTTTGCTGGATACAGGAGCTGGGAATAATCATAGAGTCATTTAGATTAGAAAAGCCCCTTAGGATCATCGAGTTCAACTGTTAACGAAGTAAATCTAGCTACTATTCTGATTTCTGATATGGAATTACTGTATTTAATGCTTCTACAGCAAATAATGATTTCACTGTTTCAAAAGCTTCAAAGTTTTTGCACTGAAAGAATAATGAAAAAGTTGACAATTTTTCTGTCTAAATGGCAGTTTGGGCTGCAAATATTGTGCACCTTTATCTTTTATTACAAATACATGCTAATGCCATTAGCTCGCTTGACTAACTGAGCAATCCTAATCATGCTGTATACCTCTGAATAGAGGGATAGGCTTGAGCTCATAAAACACCTCCTGAAACAAGGTTCTCATGTGCTACACTAACATATACTTCTTATATACTAATTACTTAGTATAAGTATAAAAAGAGAGAATCGGGTAAACATTTATATTGACTCCTCTCTACAAAATAATAACCAATGCTTTTAAATAAAAGTTCGTTCTAAAGGGACAGAACTTTTACCTGAATAAAACATCTTTTTTAAAAGTTCACCTTAAATGTCTTATCCCAAATAAGTAATATTTCATAAACAACATTCATAAAACCCTCGGGCAGATTTTCAGCTTGAAAAAGCAGCATGGCATTAGAGAACTCAATAGATCTTTAGCCATTTCAACCAATTAAGAATCTAATGTCAGCATTTTAAAGACATGCACAGGCACATCTCCCATCTAAAGGAATCAAGGTGGTTCAACTTTTTGCTAACAGGTAACATGTTACATTGTATAATACTATATATATATATTTTATATATATAAAAAACTCTCCATGCACACAGGCCACTGCAATTCAGAGAAGTCAAAAATGCATCTTACCAAGACTGAACTCCAGCTTTGGCTCATTTGCAATTCTCTGAATACCTTTCAAGGTTAAGAAAAAAAAAGTATTAGACATAATGTGATTTTAATGTCTAGCTCTTTAATATATAGTAAAACTCTCACATGCCTAGTTCATACCTCTAACTACCTGCCATTGCCACCAGAGTAACATTTTATGTTGCAAACTTATAGTGAGGGAGACCTTTGCATTAAATACTTGCCTGAAAAAAAGACTATTTTTCAAGAAGATGTCTGTCTTTTTAATAGAAACTTTCTGCTGCTGGGAAAAGAAACTAAGAAAAAAAACAACAAAAAGCCAGCCTTTCATGGATGCATATTTGTAAGATTTTTGATCACAACTAACCATATATCTTTTGAAAAAATATTAAATCTAATGACTCATTTTTAAGTAGGTGTGTCATCATATTAAAAATGGAAACAAAAGCCATGTTCTGCAAAAGTATGTAAATCACATCAGTATAGTAACGTACATCACCATGTTATTGACCTACATATAAATAGTAAAGCAACAAAGCCAACTTCTTTTTGTTGGAAAATAGCACACAAGTTCCTTCTCTCATATACCAAGGACAATAAGAACATTTTAATTCCCTCCATGGTGTAATTATGTTCTAGTATGTATTTTACTACAAAGGACAATATTTTCTTACTGCACTAGGGTAAAGCAGCCAACTACAGAGCTGCAACAAGAGAAACATAGGAAGCACAGTAAAATAGCATTGAGTTGTTCACCCTCTGCAGGAAGTAATTGGATCACAACTACAGTATCAATGAGCTTTGTAGAAATTAAACTGTCTCTTGTTGACATTTATGTATTGTCTCCAGTAAGCATTATTAAGTATTTTCCACTATTGAAGAAATTGGTCAGCTGGGAAGGACCAAGCTGGGTTTTGAACGCAAGATTTTTGTTAAAAGTTACAAATAACTAAAAAAAACCCCACACCAAACCAGAAGACCCCAACCAAAAACCACCACACAGCACAAAAAAAACCCCACTAAAAGTTATAGCTGTTCTTGTTCCATGAAAACTTGATGTTGCTGGATAGGTCTAGTTTCATGTTGTTCTCATTACTACAGCTAATTACTCAAGTCTGTGCAAGAAAAATTACAGCTGCAGACCTTAGAAAGGCCTTGATCAGTAAGAAAGAACAAACAAGTTTCTGGGGGTTCCCCACCACCACCATTTGTGTGTGTGTGTGTGGTTGTGGTTTTGGTTTTGTGAGGGGTTTTTTTGGTTGGTTGGTCTTAGTTTTTGTTTGTTTGTTTTTTGTGGGGTTTTTTTTGTTATGGAGTTATAACAAATTTCCTAGTTGAATTCTGCCACTAGCAGAGTCAGCATAGCGGCCTGGACACCTTTATGAATATGCTGGATACAGACTTAAGAAGTAACTGGGCAACTGAAATGCAGTGCACAAGACTTCAGTGCACCAAACATAACTCAACATATGACTATAAGCTTTCAAACCCCCAGAGTGCTTTTATATCAGAAAGAGTAGATCTGTGATACTAATTTAAGTATGTATCACTGAAGCTTTACACATTTATCAAAGCTTTCAGACTATACTTCAATCAGTAGTCCATATAGGACACAGAAAGGAATATTTCTAACTAAACAGTTTTTAAGTCTTATGAAGAAAACAGATTAGAGAAGAAAAAGTCAGAAACACAGTAATCAGTCATTTGTTCCCCTGAAGATGATCTGTATAAATCAGAACGTATCAGGTAATGATATTTAAAAATAACCTTCATCAGTGTGCTTCCTCTACAACAGCACTTTGTCAAGCAACAAGTTAAACAGCATTACATACCCTACTTGTGACACTATCTCTACTGCTACAGAACAGGCCATTTTCACTGTACCACTCAATAAAATGAGTGTAGGCACTTACTCGTAAACTGTGGCTCTCCTAGACTGTCTACTTGGGAAGAAGGGAGAAACTGCCGTGCGTCATCTGATGATCTCTCCTCTTTGATTTCCATGATCAACCTCCGGAGCTGCTGAATTTTATTCTGCAAACCTTCTGAGTTTGCCTCTCCCAGTGCCACAGCCCAAGATTCGCAGTCTGGCTTCGATGCAGCTTCCAGGTACAGATCCGGTTCTCCACTCTGAAATTCTGCACTCAGAAAACAAACACAGTTTTTAGGACCCTGATTCAAAAAAGGGGATCATGACAATACTGATGTCACACACAATTAAAACCACCACACACACATTTCCTTCATGGTCACAGAACGACACGCTCCATCCACCTCTTCTTGAATCAAACCTCTGTTCTTTCATACTCAGCATAGTACTAAGTCTACCCACAAAGTGGTACCAAAGGCAACTAACATATTGCTAGACTAGGTGGCAGACTCAAATGGAAATGGGAAATTCTTTTTAGCACAAATTCTGCAGCCTAGCAGGTAGCTATCGGAGCCGCTCACTTGAACACGAATTTGATTTAGCAGGGGCAGCAGACATGGTTCTGACAAATAGTGGGATTCACCAGAA
The DNA here is from genome assembly GCA_013400795.1 of Pluvianellus socialis. Classification (NCBI taxonomy): domain Eukaryota; kingdom Metazoa; phylum Chordata; class Aves; order Charadriiformes; family Charadriidae; genus Pluvianellus; species Pluvianellus socialis. Next base: position 132,791 of record VZTS01019857.1, on the reverse strand, counting down.
CAAATATGCCCATTTCTTCTATTAGAGCTCTCCTTTATGCTCGGCCTTCTCATTCATCCTTGCCACAATACTGCTCGCCAACACACACCGATCATTTAGCACGACATAGCTCCTGTCATGTGAAGACTCAACAGGTATGTGGGAGCTTCTGACCTTATTGCTATCCACATGTTGTTTGCTGTTCTGCCTGAAGTCTGATTGTTTAATGATCAAATTTTCTAAGAAAAGAAAAAGTGGGAGGAAAAAGAGCTGAAGCTCCCAAGGAACCCAGGTAAGTAGCAAAGGGTCAGTCGTTTGATTAAAATTAGCACAGGAAGAAAAAACACCTCTCAGGTATTTAAAATTCTGCAGTAAAGATGGCTTGACGGAGTCACAAATTCAATGTGACATTTAGTGAGATGCACACTGAGAAGAACAAACTGAGGAAGGAAGAAAGAAAGAAGTAAATCAATGCTTCTTTAAAAGAAGTTACCAACTGATTTGGAAACATAAAAATCTATAGAACACCTGTGCTATTTTATTAATAAGGACCAAAATATTTGGTTGGACATCAAAATAAATTTGCCCTAAATAAGCCATAGATTTTATACTGATGAAACAGAACACTTCAGTGTTTTCATACTTAGTTCAAAAATCCAAACAACATAGAAAAGTTTATTCAATACAAAGTGAACTTAAATTCCCTTTTACTAAGTGGAGCATTTAACCTTGGGCACTTACCCACATATGTTATTCCAAACCCCTTTGCACCTCATAAACTGAGCATCTGCCACTTACAATTAACTCGGCTTGTATTGTTTATGGGGGAAACAAAAGATGCAAACCTCAAGTCTGGGAGTCTCTTAAAACTGTGCTGGCACAAATCCCTGTAGAGGTGGGACACATTTTCTGTCTGGGGGTGGATCTAAGAAAATCTAACCGTGTGACTGCAGCTGCTGCTCAGAACACTGGTTAAGATTTCACATACCAGTTGGATTATAGAATTCATGAGGAAAGACTGGAAAAAAGAGCAGAGAGTGGGGGAACATCTTTCTGGCTTCACAGGCAATTTACAAAGTGATAAAGATTCAAACTCTTGCCTCTAGCCGTGGCTGAGTCAAAAAACAAGGTGTTCGGTTCTTGAGACAATAATATTAAAAATCTAGGGGAGATGCAGATGTTCACCTGTTCATTGTTTGCACACAAAATACATGAGTTTGGTCATGAGTGACCAAACCGAGCTTTACTGTTCAAAGATGAGATTAGGCACACAGAAATTTCAGCTGTAAGCTCTCATATGATCTGCTACCGTATCTGAGCTACGACAGCAGTAACCTTCAAGAAGATCAATAATTAGAAGAGCTAATAACTCTTCCGCTCCTCCAACAAGTTGTCTGCTTCCTTCTGTCACTGACCCCGATGACTCCAAAGTTTGGTTTTATTTCATAGTATTTTGAAACTACCAGTGGGAAAAAAGAGGCAGGTAGTCAAACACCTGCTTGTACCATTCAGCCTTTAAAGGCACAGACAATTTGAATAGAAGCAGTCTGGATATCCAAAATACTTTAGCTAAGGAAAGACTGGCAGGGAAACAAGCCAACATTTAACAACCAAAATATAAATATATCAAGGTGTTCTTTTCTTTTTGCTCTTTATTTGTAAATGTAAATAGGAAGAGTGATCTTGACTCAAAATATCCCACCACTAGCTAAACAAAGAACATCTGCTTTGGGAGGAAATCAATGTTTTGCAATTGAAATCATGCTATTTATATTTACCTCTTAGCTGTGGAAATCAGACTGCCAAGCACAAAAGGCATACTGAATCACCCTTAATATGCATGGAACCCGAAACGGATAGTGAAATGTAGTAGGAGTGGGCATAATTCACTGTATTCTGATCTAACAGGTGCCAGTTTTGAGATCTGGAAATTCATTCTAAACTATCACTTCAAAACACTACAGTCTGCTATATTTAGATCTTTGGAGTACTCTGACAGCTAAGTTAAATTCTGAAAAGCATACAAAAATATCTGAAAAATATTCATCACTGCAAATGTAGAAAGTTTTATTCTGCAGATCCTACAGTTGGTAAGTTATATATTTCTCATACTGTTTCAGTGCATGGAATGTTTATGTACAAGTTCACATCCTAGAAGAAACACAATGTCCAAAATGCACATTGGCAAAAAATGTCTGTTGCAATAAAGGAAAAAGGCAGGTTTGTTTATATAATAAGGGTCATCATCCCTTTGCTGTTCTCTCCCAGATTGTTATGTTGACTATTATTTTAAGTTAAATCCATACAGTCAATCTTAACAAGCTCAGACATTCAGTTCCAAGTTTCAGTAGGGAGACAAAACTTAGCTGAAACGAGTCTTTCTGAAAATAAAACAAACACACCCACAAATGTAATGAAGGCCTCAAATGAATGGCAGACATATCAACAGAATCATATTTGTATTGAAACACCCCAAGCAGAGGAGTACCTCATGGGTAGACAAAAGCATCTTATACTTTACAATTAAGGAGTTACTGTGGAAAATACAAGTCCACAAGCATGCTCTGTTATTGCTGACATGAGTTACCATGGGTTAGTTTTGGAAAAAAATCTTGACCTTTTGAGAACATTTACTGTTGGCTTCAATGAGACCATTTCTTTTCTGGCATGCATTTTGAATAAGAGGACACGTAAGATCTAAGCAAATTCAAAATACTAAGAAAATCTTTTTACCTACTTGGGAATCTGCGATAGCAGAACAGTAATTTTCATCTTGGTGCTGGACATCCCCAGCGGGGTTTCAAGTTCAGTGGCACAAACCCAGGAAAGACGTTGACACAGTTAAACAAAATGGTTTTCTTTGCAAAACATTCCACTAGACTCATAGCAAAATGGTGTATAGTTCTATTTTTATCACCTTTTCTTCTTGAACCAAAGAAGGCTTACATAGCTACAAAAACCAATGCAGACCTTTTGATAGCTTGCATAAACTCAAAAAACAGAAAGGGAAAGATTCTGAGATCAGACACAGGGATATTGATGTAATCTACAGTAAGTAACCTGATAGTGTTTATCCTACAGTAGATTTTTATATATCTAATTGAGATCACTATCTAAAATCAGCATTTTACAAAGCTTTGTACTCAGCTTTTCCCTGAGATTATTCATTTGTTTCCTGGAACCTATCAGAGTACTTAAAAGCAAGAGTACTGCTAATAGTACGGTCTACTTACATTACTACAAGAGCAAATCTAAAAAAGGTGTGAAGTCAAACATACTCTTCATATTTGCTGTTAAACACTAGTCTGCAATTGCAATACATAACCAGCTATCAAAATGTTTTACTCTTATCTCTACACCATTAGTTCAGTTTTGAACTGTCCAGTTGAAAATAAATTAATGGTCACAGTGACTAGACTCAGAAGAGGGGGGGAAAAAATATGACCAAATATTGCTAGTTCTAATGCATGGAGTGGTCTCTGAGCGTTAGCGCCGACTCTTGGATAATGCAGCAAAAGGAAGCTAATACTGAGGCATCATTGGTGAAACTTTCGGGAACAGATACTGTAGCAGAGCATTCTGCATTTGCTCTACAGCGGGTGGATGTAGCACTTGGGACTACACAGACTCACATCCACTGGGCCAGTAGTGTTGCTATACACACATTTTGAAGGAAACTTTTGTAGTCTAGAAACTTCTAGAGTGTACAGTCACGTTCAAACTTCCCTTGACTTCCTGTCCCTTGACAGATGAAGTGGGCAGAAATAGACATCACTTACACTGACGTTACGGAAAGCTAACATGGTTCAGTGGCTACAACGCTTCAGGCACCTTCTTAAGTGGACGTTCCTCACTAGCAGGTGCTTTGTGGCCCTTCCAGCAGCTTGCCCACCTTGCTGCTTTTCCCTATTCCAGTATCTGAGATTCAATTGGAGGCAAGAGCTGAGGAAGCAGAGAGTGGAAAGCAAACATGTCTGCTCATAGCGCCTTTTCTGATCAGGACTCTATTCACCAACAACTCTCTCACTGAAGCATGATTTCAGTAAGACTTTCTCCCACAGAAGCCAGCACAGAAAGTTATGGTCCCATCGGACGTTGCAGCTCAAAGAATTCAACCCCCCCTGCTCAAATGGGACTGCTCTCAAATAAAGGAAATGGCACAAAGAGAAGCTGAGATATCCCCAGTGGCACTGGAAAGCCTTTTCTACTCTAACCCAACTATCTAAAGTCAGAATTGCATTTTGGTGTTAGTCCCATCACCCTCACATATATATTTTTTTGTTCTCATTTTTTCGTAGTAATACTTAAATTTACCAAGTTTTTCAGTTTAACAATAGCAATTGACTCTTTTCTCTGCAAGTACTTTGATATTTCAATTGTTTTAAAAATGAAAACAAATTTCTTGTTAAAAACATCTTAATGATGTCCCTCTTAATTCTTAAAGCGCATTTAATTGTAACTTTAATCATAACCTCTTACACAGAAACCTGGGTTTCTGTGAAGCCAGAAATAATGAATTGAGTCACCAAAAAAAGTGTAGGCAGTTACTGGAGTCAACCCTTGTCTTTCAAAATACTGCAGTTCAATGGAAAGGGTTTTAAAATATCAAATAAACCAAACATTTCTAAGGGCAGGGAGAAAACAGTTTGGTTTTAAAGATTTTTCACTTGTTACTGATTTTCATTTTTTTCTTAAGAAGGTTTTATCATTTTATTTTTACTAAACATGTAAAAGCAACAGGAAGACTGATACTCTATGACTTGTTTTATTTTCATTAATGAGAGTTATAAGCATAAAATCATGTTGAACAGGGTAAAAAAGAAATTACTGGCAGGATTCAAATAAAAGCAATGTCCAGGATGAAAGCCACTCCTTTTCTAAAGGATCACTATTTTTTCTCTTATGTCAATATGCAAAGTAAAGACAGTTCAGAAAGGTTAAAAGTTGTCTCTCTTTTCACACACACTAGCAAAAAGTAATTCTCAGTTGCTACCTCAGCAGTGGAAAATGGTTGAGAATATCAATAAGCCACTGCCACTCTAAAATATAAAGCACAATCACAGCTAACCACCATATGCTGTAACAAAAGTAGAATGGAAGCTTTGATACGTAAATTATATCCGCAGGATATTTCTAATACAGACATCAGAGGCTTTTAATTCACAAAGCTGACTGAATTCTATATGCTGATGCATTTCATGTTCAAATTAATAGTGATGAAATCATCCCATGGTTACTCATGATGCTATGTTAATCTTCCTTTGGAAGTTAAATTTTCAATCAAAGATAAAGAATTTAATTAAAAATTTTATCTTTAGTGTTGGGGGTTTTTTTTATTTTGCAATGCTGTAATAAACTTATATAAATTGCCATTACAATCTCCATTTAAGTCCTCACAGAAGCTCACAAAAAGCCTGAGGTATTTGAAATTAATATAGCATGATACCCCAGGTCGACTATGGCAGTATAATACTTTGTTTCTTTTAATACCTACAGGCTTCTGCACATGCCACATTTCTTCTACTCTTTAATGAAAGAAATACCACATCTATGCTGGAAGTAAAGCAGACCACACAAATATTTAAATACCACAACGGTATCTCAAGATCACTGAAGAGAAATACTGCAGCGTTCACCTGAAGCACTAAGTGCAGCCTGTGCAAAGCATTTAGACTGCTTTTGCTGGAAGGAAGTATAATCACGTCACTGGCTGGACCATCAGTTTACCTTAAAAAGGCAGGATTCAGAAATCTTTATTCTATACCTAGGTATGCACGAGTGACTTTAGCACATGCCTCATACGCCATCTCTAAAACTGGGAGGGCTATCGACCTGCTTTTCCGAGCCACTACTACTGAAGGAAACAAAAGGCCTAAGGGGCTTACAAACTAGAAATGACACAAGAGAATGCTTAAGGGTATTCCTACATGCAGGTGTTTTGAGGTTTTTTTACCTGATACCTTGCAATATGTTTTAGACAACTGTGACCTCATACCAAAAGCTCCGCCTTCCTCCTCTGTTCCCTCCCTTCCGCCTCACACCTCATCAGCCCCATGTGGAGGTTAGAGCTCTTTCCTCGCTAGTTCTCATTAAGGGGACACACATAATAATGCAATTAATAGTCTTAAAGGAATCCCTTATCCTGAAAAACAGTAGAGATTTACAGATGAAGAGAAGGCAGTCCTGGAGTGCTGTCTCTCTCACATCCGATTTCATTTCATTGTGCCCACATCTCCTGGGTTCATTCCCAGTTTGGTGTTGTACACCACAACATGGCGGAAAGGAGGCCGACAAGAGTCCCTTTGCTCTCACCCACGTGACGCTCCGTACAGCACAGCGGGCCCCTTCAGATCGCTCGTGGGACAGGTTCAAACATCTGGCCCCACAGCTCTAACTGCCCTTCTCCAGAGAAGTGTTAACAGCAACCAAAAACTGCCAACACAAACGCCACATTTTGTTCCTGGTGGCCTATCTTTTTGCATCTCCTGCTCAAAACACTGACAACCTGGGGAAGCGGACAAAACACTTAAAAGAAGAAACGCCTGACGCAAATTAGCCGTGGTACGTCGACCTTGGCGGGCTGCTGGCCGGCCACCCACCTCAGCCCCTCCTCAACAGGGCCGGGAGAGGCAAGATGAAAGAAGAGGTTAAGACAGGGACACTGCTTTGCAACTGCCATCATGGGCAAAACAGTCTCAATCTCTCAGAAAACTCAGTTTCTCGCAAAATAAAATAGCGCTGACGAGGGAGAAACAAAGGCCTTTCCTCCCTCCTCTCCCCCTTTTCTCCCCCCAGGCTCAGCTTCACTCCCAACTCCTCCACCTTCCCCACACGGGCTGGGGTGGTCACGGTCAATGCGTGCCCTCCCTCACCCTGCCGCTCACGGGGCTGTTCCTCACGCCTTTTCTCCACACACACATCCCCCCCTTCCCTCGCTCCTCCACGGTGGGCAGCATTTTTACCCTTCCTGGAAGATGTGTTCCCTGAGGGCGCCGCCATGGGAGCAGAGCCGGGCCCTGCAGCAGGGCAGTCAGAGCCACTGGAGGCCGCCCCACCGCCAGCCCCCGGGCACATAAACCCAGCCGAGTAACCACCTTTAACAGGGTTCCCAAGGCCCAGCAGAAACGTAGCTATTCTCTAAATACCTGCAATTATATATTTCCGCGCCTGCTGAGGCCGTGACGCCTCCCTGCCCGCGTAGCACAGCGGTTAATTCCTGAGGAGAATCCAAGGCAAGGCAGTTAGCGCACCGCAGCAGTTTCCCGGTCTAAGATCTTCTTGGACAAAAAGGTATGACAATGCTTTGCTTCTCACACCTTCGGGGTTTTCAGGAACGAATCACACTCGTGGGGAAGTGCCGCCTTCCATCAGCTCCGTCTCACACCAGCCTCTGTCCTCTTCTGCTGGGAGCAACTAGCGTGCGTCACGAGGGCACGCGAGCAGCCAGCCACACACAGAGCCTTCGTTCACCTGGCAAATCCTTCTGCTTCCTTCCACGGTCCACTTGGAAACGTTTTGAGCCAGGTTCCTTTGGGAGCGCTACACCTGAAGCCCTGACAGGGTTATCTGCTGGGACTGCCTGGCCTCTGCTGTACTACTCCCCTCCTGCCCAGGTGCCCACACCACCCTGAGGCGACCATCAGCTCCACCATACCACTAGATACCACATGAAAGTGTCCTTCTCCTCCCTCCAAGTTCACTCCACTGCCCTTTATTACATTGCCTTCTTAGATATCCCACTTAAGTCTCCATTTCTCTCTTACATCTAGGATTCAGCCCACCGCTCGGAGAAAGACAATCGTCAATCAATTGGAGACAATCAGCCAAAAGCTCAGTCTAAACTGCCCCCCTCACGGTCCCAAGTTGAACCCCACAGCTGATGATCTTCATCTTGCAGTTTGCAAGATGAAGAAAATGTCCCTTCCCAGCCACACCACAAGTTACATCTCACAGATCAACTCCACCTCCTTCCTTGGAGCTTCTGCTGTGTTCTGGCACAGCTCTCCCCAATCTGTTCCACCAGGAATTTGACATCATGAGCAGGTATATGTCCTCCTATCCTGCTTTCACCCGCATCCTTTAAAGTCCCAAATACATATTTTTAGAGATTTTTTTTTTTTGGCTCCCAATGGCTAATGGATATATTCTTGTGACAATGCAGCCATTTTTTCATGATCAAAGCCCCCATTGACAAAGATCTCTCCTCTTAGTTCCCAAATTTTGTCTCCCGAATTTAGTACTCTCCTACAGTAAGTACATGGATTATTTCACTTCTTTTGGTCTTTTATCCTCACTCAGTATACAGTATATCATCTTCATTTGTCTTCAGTTTTGTTCCAATGCCTCATAGTAGTCTGGTTGGTTTTTTTTTTCCTTCTTCTTTTCCTATCCAACAAATCATCAGCCAGACTCTTGTCCCTGGTCTGTAGCACAGGAAGATGGCAGAGTTTGAAATCAATTTCTCCTCTACCTGTCTCTTTATCTTCTGTTGTCTTCCTTTGGTCGTGCCCCAGGCACTTACCATCATTTGTCGGCTCTGCATACCTGGAGTTTTCTGTACTGTTTCCTCTTTTCTACTTTAAAATGTCTTTAAAGGTGGGTCAGAATGCCACGCTTACCTCTAACCACACTACTGACCTCCAAACTTTGTTTTAGAAAGTCTTTCTCTCAGGTAGCAATTTCTGTTCCTAACTATATTAGTATATTTCTTCCTCCACACGTTTTCACAGTCTCTATTTCTCCATAGGCAGCCTGAAGTGTTTACTCCAAACTCATTGTTGTCTATTTCCCCAGCTTTTGGACTTAGAATCTGCCAGTCTCGCTGCCACAGAAACTGTCGCATTGGCAAGTTTCGGAGTTAATTGAAAGAATCCTGTCACCAATTATGACCACATTCTTGGTTCAGTTCAGCAGCATTAAGTTCAAGCATTGTAAAATACGTACCAGAAGGGAACTGATATGACTGTGTTTATACCCAAAATGTAACACCACTCACCTCAAAGTTGATTATTCCAATCAGTGAATTGGAATCAATAAGGGCATAATTAGAAAAGTCTGAATTTGAAAGTCAATGGTAATTAATCAGCTGATACAGTTAGGCAAGGAGGTGCTTCCAAATCCAGAGGGTAGCGCTTTTTGATGTGACACCTTAACATCAGGCACAAGACATGAGATTTAACTCCACTACTAAAGACGCAGGATTTGAGCTATTCCCCAGAATACTACCCAGAAAGGGAAAAAACCCACAATGAATACTTTTTAAAGTCACTGCCTTCTCAAATGTGACCAAACTCTAAGAATCACTTCAGCAGGTGAGGACAAAAGTTTTCATAATTAGTGCAACATATTCCTTGAAGGGGACTGGACATTTTGGTGAGTATAAAAAAAAAGAAGGTAGAAACTTCTAATAAACATAAAGCTGGCCATCAAGCCCACAAATGAAGCATAACCTTTTTCCCCCCTATAGCTAGTTAATACTAGCCTACCAAAACTGCTCTTACATCATCACAGCTAACAGAAAATGGCAAATTGATGTAAGGACTTTAAAAACTCCACACTGGTATCAGAAAGAATCAACTTCATAAAAAATTTCTAACACAATGGCTATTTGAGTTGTTCCTGCAGAGAAAACTCTTCATCTGCATTTTGTCCAAATAAAGTATTTCCACTAAAATAATGATTCTGATTTCTATGAAATAACTTTTTTTCTACTGTTTCTAATAATTTCATAAAGAGTTGACAGAAGGTGAGAAAAAGAGGAAACCCCTCATTTAATAGGAAGGTTGGCAATAATTAATCATTCAGGAATAAGATGAACTGGCTATGCATCAACAGAAATCCCATATTGTACATAATATATAATGAACCAGACCATCAAACTTCTCTTTATTGTCAGAGAAAGAAGATGACATAAGACTTTGATTTTTTAAAAGTAAAACAATAGCTTTTAGGATTTTCTTTTTAGGCATAAATTCAGAAACAAGCATTATTTATATGTATGCATCTAACAGACAAGAAGATAATTTTAGCTAAGGTTTTAGCAAAGTTTCAATGCCTGTGTGGTGGGGCGGTTTTGTTGTCTTTTTTTGACAGAAATTTAAAAAAAATTTACACTGAACAGAGTGAGCTGTGTTTTACTTACTGAGAACTATTGAAACATCTGTTTTACTTCTGAACTCCACAATCCAGCAACGCTCCAGGATTACCACTTCAGAGGCTTCAGAACTCTGTGAGACACAAAGATGACTAAACGTTAGGATTTGGAATCTGACTGGGAAGTCCTTCTGTTTGGCTGTTCACATCCAACACAATTTGTAGATGTAAAGGCAACAAAGCATAATAGTCACTAGGCAGATGGATACAGGCGTTCTTTAATTACTGATCTGTACCATCCTACTTCAGCTCAATGAGCTATAATGGGAATAAAATGTTAGAAAAGACCATGCATGAAACTAAGAAAAAAGGAACTCAGTAGTTTGTTTTTTTCATATCATCAGTATTCAAAAGTTTAGGTGCCACCTCATTCCTAAGCAAGTCAGACAAGCCTAACTCATTCCAACTTCCATATTTACTAGTAAGTCTGAATCAAATATCAGACTCTATTCAAAGAGTAGAATATTTTCAAGTGAGCAAAATAACATGCAATCTTACAGTAGGCATTTCTCTTCCATTTCCATTTAAAAGGGATTTCTTTATCATCACTTGAAACTTTGAATGTTGTCTCTGGCTATGCAATTCAAATGACATTAAGTGATATGGACCTATTGCGGAGTGCAATATGATACGAATTACCGCTATCATTTTTTGTGAGTGCTCTGCAGAGAAGATGCAGACACTTCTTCTAGTTTACTAAGTGTGACTCATTTTTCAGAAGAGTAAAGCTATCAATCACTCCCTCAGAATTAATCCTTCTTCCCTTAAAACTTTCATTATCCATTTTTTATCCCTAACATCCAATAACAAATAACCCATAGAACATGCACCCATACACTTCCTCATTGCAGGTTCCCAACACAAATGTCACAGAAATCATTCCCTACTGCAGTGAGATTCTGCAGGGGTAGATTTAAATTCTCATTTTAACATTCCTTCCTCAGGTACTTCTTTATTCCAAGTGCTCCTAAAGGTAAAAAAAGTTCATATTGTACACCAATTTTACCAAAAGCCAGAACTTCAGTTCCACACGTCTGACACTTAATGAATGACTTCATAAAAAGTTCATATTTATAACACCTGCCTAATATACCCAGGTTTTCTTATCTACCTTTCTTTCTGCATTTATACTGTGTTATTTGGCCTGCCAGAATCAGACTCAAACTTTTTACTAAGAGTTTCACATTCATTTTAAACAGATGACTTGATCCTGCATTTTCTCACAAAAAAGACCATTTACTTATCTAGTAATAAATACCACTTTCATGAGCAAAGTAGTGAAAATTTAATACAGTAAGACTGTAAGACTACAGTAAGACTGTCGAGTTACAGTTGCCACTTCAGAAAGTCTAACAAGGATTTCCTTGAGAAAGTCTGTATTTATTCCCTCCCTCCCACCTTTCACCACTTACTAAATGAATACTCCAAACCCAGTTATCAAAGGACAAATCAACATCCAAAGGTGACAACTTGTTAAAATAAAACAGAGGAGCAGGGAAAAAGCATATATGCCAGAAGTCAAGACAGAAGGTATAATAGACTAAGAAAAATCAGTCAGACTTATCTAGAAGTCACTTATACATTGACCTCTGAAATATTATTCAGGCTGGGACGGTCTGAAAGGAACGTATTGTCCTGTAGACTGAAAAAACAGCTAATTGATTGTTAAAAAAGGAAAAGGAAAAGGAAAAAAGGGAGAAAGTAGTGAAACAGTGCAGTGAATTTTGGAAGAAATACAAGTGCTGAGTTGGAATCTTTTTTTATTTATGGAATCCAGCAAGCCGAGCATACATGGTAACATAGAGGTGATCCTCAGGCGCTATCAAGCAAGGCGTTCTTTGAGGTTCTACCAGGGAAAGTAAAATACAAAAAAGTTTTTATGAGAAACAGCTAAAGTCAGCTTAGGAAAATAGGCAACAATAGTTCAAAACCAGTAAACAGCAGACTAAATAGGAAGAGTTCTCTACTGCAATGATGATAACTGTTTTAATTCTTTAGATTTTGAAGCAAGATATCAACACCGGGGTCTCCCAGATAACCTGCAGGAAAATGCAGCCCAATTCCTTCAAGAGCTGGCAGTCTTTCAGAAAAGATATGACTAAAAGGGGCTTATTTCAGAAGTTAAAGGTCTGAGACAATAATGCTCAGCTGTGAGTACATGAAAGACTCCTATCCAGTCTCTGCCCAAAAACATAGTCAATCAATTCTATCAGCTTTTCCCCTTTTCATCCCTACAGAAAAAGGTTCCTCTGCTGATATTCATGCCCCACAGATGTAACATGCAGATATGACAATTCCCTAGATTTAACATTTCCTCCAAAACATGTACCTGCAATTAAGCAGAAGCCTGTCAGCGTAGAAAGAGAAGCAACTCCCTGTTGCATGGCTTTCAGGCAAGTCAAGTATTTGGAAAAGCCGGAATGAAGAATCACAGCTTCCATGTAGTTTGCTATTGTTGCCAAGGCTTAAAGGCTTGATGTTTGGATTTGTATATGAAAGGCATATGTACAATACAAACAAATTGGCAAGGAGTTAGCAAAAAATACTATTAAATAATTAACAAGAATTCATATTAGTAAGGTTCATCTCACAACGCAGTTGACATAAACAGTAAGTACAAATACAAGAGAGGATAGTTCAGAGTATTTCATGCTTTCTGCATTTTAAGGCAGCAGATGCTGCAGTACAAGACCCTCTTTAGGGACAAGTTACTCCACTCCCTACACCAGTGGAAGCTGGAATGGAACAGTGCTGCAACTTCAAATAAATCTGAACGTTTTTCCAAGAGACACAGTCAAGTACAGTGATCAGAGGATATACATTTACGTTTTCTGTATGCAAGAGGGAACAAGAAAGGAAACAAGGAAAAAAAAAAGATTAAAGAGTATAAGGCTGCCAGAAAAGAAGGTACACGTTGCTGCAAAACATCTCCCTCATCCTGACACAAAACTGAAGAAAAAGACCGTCAGAATTACTGTTATTGCAGACTTTTCATCAGTTAGATGAGCTATGCTCTGTTACACAAAAAGCTAACAAGAAATTTATTTACAAATGAAATGACAAAATTGCAATCAAGGGAACCATTATGCGTATCTGATAGAGATCAGCTTTGTTTTTGAGTATCTGAAGAGATCCAAAATTTCCTCTCTTACTTTAAGTGCATAATATGAGCTTGTTCAGACTAGCTACTGTATTTTTTTTTTCCTAGGTTTGATTTTATTAAAAGGATAACTTCAAATGATCTGGTCTTTACCCATGGCAGATGGCATGAAGATCAGATCTGTGGTAATCTGGCTTTTTTTCTTCCTGTCATTGGTAATTTTGAACAATTATTACAAAAAACTTACCGGATCAACCCAAACACCAAAGAGCAACTAGGCCTTGAACTATTCCATCTTTCTTAAAATACTGGCAAAGTCTACAGGCAGCAGAACCCACCCCACCACCCCTCCGATCAGGAATTGGTTTAACACACTGATTTGAGGAGGAAATGAAATGATTAATACTCTAACTTAAATATCCTAGAAAAACTGCTGGAATAGAACAGTGCCCAAAACCTGGAATTAGCAGAAACCCTTTGAATTCCTTTTGCCAAATGATTGGCCAAGCTTTGCTAACACTACGCTGTTGTAAACCCAAAGTATGACTGTACTACTAAATCCACTACTGCCTACTACAACTGTCACGAGTTTCCAATCGGAACAGTGAAGATATCGCGGTTTCTGTGGAGTCCATGCATGAAAAGGAATTAAGAGACAGTCGTACCAAAATGCACGAGCAGTTGTCTACTAACTGCATATTCGTACCTCTAACTGTACGCAATCCCTTCTAATGTAAAGGAAGCTTAATGGTATTAAACCAGCAAGCATCATTCAAGTACTTAGCACCAGGTTCACTAGCAACCTGAAGTATACATTATGTGCAAAGTATGCATTTAAAAGCGTTTTTTTGGTAGAGTAAAATACAACATTTTTGCAGTTAGAAAGCACAAAATCCAAACCCATGTTCTACAGCAGCGAGGGAAGCACGCAGTATTTGAAATTACATCTATACATTTTTTTCAGTTGTTTCTTACTCTCCGCACTGAATTTGTAACTGGAATTTGTAACTACGCTATTGCAGATTCCAGCCTGCCATTTTCCTTTGGACCGGGGAGTAAAAAGAGCTTTCAAAAAAACGAAAGCACTGAGAAAATTTTAAACCTGTCAGAGAGAGTGGCATGTTTGAGCTATTTCTGCATTCCTGGAGATCTGACTTGATGTACCATTGTGGGGGGAGGAAGTGTGTCATTATGAAAGGGTTTTACAGTAGGAGATTTGTTGCTGTAGGGAGGAGAAAAAAAATAAAAATCTACTGTTAGTGGTATCAAGTCGAGAACTAAACTGACAGTTGAAATTAGAAGTGACATTCCAAGTAATTCCTCTGTGTTAAAACAGTAAGTAGAAAAGTAAAGCTATAGCATTGTAGAAAAAACAAACACTACAGAAAGTAAAAATTCTTCTAATAAGATGTTATAAAAAGCCTCCACAGTCAACCAGGGGCAGGAGTGTGTGGGGTGTGTGTGACTTTCACAGTTTTTTTTAAAAAGCTTATTTTTGCAAACTTGAAATAATTAAATTGAAAGGCTTATAGAGTAGGGATGCTACATACACCAAGCTACTTACGCTTTTCAAATGAGTTTTTTTTTCTGACTGCATTTATAAGTATTGCTACGATAAAAACAAGTTAAAGAGAAATTTTATAGGAAGGTAACAAAACATAACTAAAACGGACAAAGTTACAGTCACACAGAAGTAACACAAAAGACTATGCTAGGGAACAAAAAAAATGCAAATACTTTCAAAACATGAATGATGAGAATTGGTTTCAGTTGCTACGTACTATTAAAGAAAGTATTTGCACTAGAGGAGTTTGCCTGAAGGTTCTGCTGGTAGCAGGTGAAGGTTATCAAAGTATTTTGAACCCACATAATCTCTCCCCCAAAATGCAAAGCCATCACTGTCCACCGCTTATTAGAAAACATGTCTAATGCCTTCATCGGAAGACTTGGAAGAAAAGTTGGTGACTGAGGAAACCTGAAAGACCAGGTATTTGGGCACCTACAAGGCTGTAGGTCTGATACACAGGGGCTGGGTGCCTAACTTGCAAGAATGGAAAGCAAAGTGAAGTGCCAGCTCCTCACCGGGGGAATCTTTCCCAGTTCCACCATGTACCTACATGCTGGCTGTGTAAACCTGGCTCAGAAGATCTCAGTGTCCTGACTCCTACTGCAAGCTGGTTTTCCATGAGCAGAGCTAGAAGACAATGAACAGGCAGGAAGAACGGCCCTTATCTTTCGGCACACCTACAGTGCAACCAAAGGCCTGCAACACCTACACAACGTACAATGGTATTAACGATAGCCTGGTGTTAACCTCACGAGCTCCAACACCAATAGCAGCCACGTCATAATGGCATTAAAAATGGCACAAGCTGTACAACTTGCCCATGATCCTGAGTTTTTACAACTTTACCAGTACTGGCAAGTAAGCCAATCAGATTGACACTAGCTCAATAACGCACACATGTGCTCAGGTCGTGCTTTTGACTCCGCTATAAACATTACCACCTACATTTGCTATTTCACTGTTAGCACAGATAAAGTTCATCACTCCACTGTTAAAGCACAGCTTTTTGATCTATGCGAACAAGAAAAAAAAACGAACAGGATTCGTCAGGGTAATTTCATTCACAAATAGAAAAGGTAGTAGTCTTAAAATGTAGCAGGTACAATGCATTTCTACAGCAATAGGTCCATTACCAAATAGATCAAAACACACCGTTCTGATTTTGCGGTATTAACAAATGACCGCATGATATATGCAAGCACGTAATTTAAAAAATTAAAGAATTAAAAACGCCCCTTTAAATGAACGCAAGCAGTGTTCAACAATCTGGCATCTTCTTCACTATTTTATATTCTTCTGCCATATTAATATTCCCACCCTATGTCTCTTTAGTATCACAAAGTCTACAACCCAAGCTGCGTTGTAAGGAATAATATGCTTCCTGGGCGTCTGCTGAGTTGCTTCAATTCTTCCAGGCATGCTGTAACCTGGTAGCTCATTGCAACCACCTTTACAAACTGTCAAATCATGGAAAGATACTCAAATCACTTTTTTCAAAAAAATGCCCGACCCCCTGTGATTAGCCCATCATGCAATGCTACCAGATACCAACTTCATGCTGACAATTTAATACCACTAATCTGCATTCACTCCAGAAAATGTTGACTTACATCATTGAACAAATCCTGCAGAACAGACAAGTAGTTTTAATAGACTATTACCTTTAACAAATGTGAATCCCTAATCAATAGTAATTTTCTTTTCAGTTTCAAAATGTATTAATAGCAATAATAATGTACAAATACACATTCTCTCAATTCACACCCCACATTCACTTGGTTTATTATGCATGAGAATAATTTAAAAATGAAAATTAAACACTTTCTACTTTCTAAACACAGCTTGAAACAATCACAAATTACCCTTCCTATCTAAAAAGTTAATTATATACAGTTCAGATACGAATTAGTTAAGTTTTTCAAAGTTATGTTTTGGTGCAAGATTCCAGTGCTGTATCACAACACACAGCTCAGATAATACTTTTTAAAAAAAAAATTCTCCCACTTAGTTCTAGACTTTTTGGCTGTCATTTTAAAAATGTATTATTAATCTCTGGCTCAGTTCCCAGTATATTGCCTTTTTACTTCAAAAATAACTTAAAATAAGAATTAAACATTAACTGTATTTTAAAATTAGATATGACAGCTTAATTACAGCTTTTACCAGTTTCAGCAGTACCAGGGAAGTAAGGAAGGCAGAATACAAAAACATTATTGCTACAAGTAGTGTGTGTTTGTAAAATGCATTATTTCTGTATATTTAGAAGTGGACAATGAAGGATGCTTCTTCCAAGGGTAAGAATTCTTACCATTTTTACCATTGTATTGCAAGTGTCCCAACATCTGACATAACCTTCAGTAACTCTCAGTTCCTGGAGCCACAATATCACAAGCTTTTATTCCAAATCCGGGCTTCCTGCAGGAGCGGGAAGTAAAAAACCAAAAACCAAATAAAAACAAAAAAATAAACACACACACCCCTACACACACAAACCCACATCCTGAGGACCCTAAAACACAAGGTTTCCAGAGATTGTTTTTGTTTCTTTTTTAAAGATGTGCATGATTTTTGAGCCGAAATACTAATTTTTCAGGGCCATAACTTATTAAATCTTGAGGTGGTAACACCACCCTTGTGAAAGTGATACAAAACCCAAATTTCTGAATTTCAACTGAAGTTGAGTCATAAGAGCTTACATCTCTCACATTAAAAAAGGTTCAGATGAAACAACTGATTATACAAATTACCCCCTTCTTTCAGGGAAGCCCAAGGAATGAGAATGATGGGAAGACCACCAGCCACTCCGTGGGGACAATTTCCCCGCTGAGTTTATTGCATCTTCTTGATGCATGGAGGTACACTCTGCAAAGTAAAACATAGCTTGAAGAAAGACTTCAGAAGAATGCCATTTTATTTCCTGCTAGAGGAACTAGAAAAAGATTGCTTTTCTCAAACACTTCGGTGAAATGGTAGTTTGCTTTTGGTACAGTTGACTAACAACAGATGATGAGTTTTCTCTTGATACTTCGGATGCATAAAATAAGTTTATTGGTAGCCAACATATTATGATTTCCTTTTAAGTAGCAATTTCCAGTTGTAAGCTATTAAGAAAATAAGTTAATTTTAAAAAAGAAAAAATAATCAATGGACGTACTCATTGCACTCCCTACGTAAGGGCAAAAGTCATACCTAAATGGTTAGGAAGCTTTATTTGGTCATTTCAGGTCAGTACCAATTTTAGCCCAAACAGTATTGTTCTGGCAAGACCCACTTAAGAGAAACATCATATTGAACACTAAGAGAGCTCTGGCTATTTGTCTTTAACACGTGACAAATTGCAAAAACAGAAGCATTTCAAGCACCAGTAGCCAGGCCCAAATACATATCAGTGGAAAGGGAACACGCTTATAGATCTGTTACTACTCTGGCAAACTCTGCTGAGCAGGATTTTACCATCTCCAATTGCCAAAGGATTGAAGAACCAGGGTAGGATGACAATTATTGCACTCGTTGCTATGGTAATTCCCCTTGGTGTCGAGAAGAACAAAGGTGACACAGGACTTCTAGAATGAGGGTACCAGGAAACCACTGGAATGAGACCAATAGGCAACACAAAGCCCCACTTGCGATGCGGGGGTGGAGGGGAGACCATTATCGTGAATATGATTATTTCAGTATGCAAGTAAGAAAATGGACAAAACCCCAGGAGCTGAGTAGACCACTGGGAACAACGGTTCCCTGGCACAGGGTCTGAAGATGGGCGGTGCAGCCCCTGCAATACAGATGATGAGAAACAAAACACCTTTTCTGGGTTGCACCGCTGTCAAACCCATGCTGAAATTAATTTGGCTACAAGAGCATCTAAAAAGAGACCCCTAGCGAGTGGAAATGATTGCTGTTAGCAGTCCTCAAAATACAACAGGCATGGAAGAGCGATACAGAGAGTTGATGAGTAAGGAAGGAGGAGGGAGAGGAGCATGTTCTGGGTGTAAGACACTTAGCCCACAGTTGTAACATCTTCCTTGAGTCCCCAGCAGTTCCGGCTAAATTAGGGTAGCGTAAGATCCTTGTGCTTCTGAAACCGTTTGCTGAAAAGCTAGAGGATGTTTGCCACTAAACTGTATCAGGGAGGGGACAGAGTTACACTGTGTGCCTGACCAAAGCATCCTGACGTGAAGAAATTCAGGAACTGTGGGGCACTACGTCCCCTCTCCGCTCTCTTGGGGACAGATGATTTTCAAACTGAAGGAAACCCTGCGCAATGCCCCACACACAAGCTCATGAAAGGGACATTTCAGACAGTGAGAGTTCTGGAGATCAGAGCTTCCTTTACCTGAGCTAGTTTGTTTTCCTCACAGATTTAAGATTTTTTCCACAGTTCAGACCCTTAATTCTGATTTAATTACAAAACAGGGTACCTATTTGTTAGGAAGTGTTTAAACAAGAGATGATCCAAATTGCTAGACAAAATGAAGAAATAGAAAATGGAGAAGGGGAAACATGTACTTGAAGTAATTTTATTTAGTGATTTCTACTCATTATAAAGCAATCATCCTTCAATTGCCGTAATTTAACTAAATTATTAATTTCCTAATTAATTCAAAAATAGCAGTTTCTTCTGGCTTTATTACTTGCTCTTTATTCTGAATTTGGGTCACGTGAGTAGCAGGCATGTAACAAACATCCAAACTTTCTTACCTCTGTGTTACTTGACTGCTCTTGTGAAACACAAGCCTTAAATAAGACCACTTTGGCATAATTCACATTTCAAGATCTAGACAAAGACTGTTTCTTCTGCCAGTCTGACTGATGGTCAAAATATATCAATTTAAAAACCGAAGCTATTTAGAACTTTCTGAAGACATAACATTACAAGTGTCTCAATCTGTCAAGCTACCCTCAGCTCTGAGGAAGGCTCTGTACTCTGTATTTTTAGATAATGTGTTATTAATGCACATAGACACAGTGCTGAACAGAGGAACTAGTACCAGCTTTGTATCTTTACTATTGAAGATAAATAAAAGATCATCATTTTTGTTTATAGTGACTGTCTCCATCAGAAAACCAACTTGCAAACATCCAATCAAAACAACCAGATGCAGTCTAGTACATTTACTTAAAAACCTACATTTGGCTCCATGTTTGGCTCAAGTTTGTAACAATCACAGAATGATTGACGCTAAAAGGGACCTCTGGAGGTCAAACTCAAGCAGGGGCACCTCTAGCCAGTTGCGCAGGACTATGCCCAGGCAGCTTCTGAATACCTCCAAGGATGGAAACTCCACAGCCTCTCTGGGCAACCTGTGCCAGTGCTCAGTCACCCTCACAGTGAAAACGTGTTTCCTGATGTTCAGAAGGAACCTCCTGTGTTTCAGCGTGTGGTCAACTGCCTCTGGTCCTGTCACCGGGCACCACTGAAAAGAGCCTGGCTCCATCTTCTTTGCACCCTCCCTTCAGGTATTTGCACACATTGTTAAGATCCCTCCTGAGTCTTCTCTTCTCCAGGCTGAACAGTCCCAGCTATTTCAGCCTTTCCACATGTGGCCGATGCTCCAGTCCCTTAATCTTTGTGGCCCTTTGTTGGACTCTCTCCAGCACATCCATGTCCCTTGTACTGAGAATCAGAGAAGTGGGCATCAAGCCCAGAACTACAGATTTCTTATACTGTAACAATTTCATGGTTTAAACAATTTCATGATTTACATTACTAATATGATTTTACTGTACTTACTGTACTTCATGCAGTGGCTTTCAGTACTGCAAATGACTGAACTGTCAGCAAGCAGTGCTGCATGTAGTTTCTTTTTCCTTTTCATAGAATCATAGAATGGTTAGAGTTGGAAGGGACCTTCAAGCATCATCAAGTTCCAACCCCCCTGCCATGGGCAGGGACACCTCTCACTAGAGCAGGTTGCTCAAAGCCCCATCCAGCCTGGCCTTGAACACTTCCAGGGATGGGGCCTTCACAACTTTTCTTTTTTTTTTCCTGAAGATACAATACAGGTTTCAAGATACAACAAAGTAGAATTGCAGTAAAACAGTATTTTTACCATCTTAGTATGTATCACCATTTAACAGCTAAGTCAATACTGTGATTTAACAGCCTTTCTAGAATTACATTAATTATAACATAGCTACCGGCTATGAAGAGACCCCTCAAAAACCCGTCACCTCTAGATTTCAATGTCAAGATGTCAGTGTCAAGATGTCCTGACCACAGATTTGCCCCCAGACATTTCATGGTAATCCTGGCAACTCTGGTATTTCTGAGCCCATGCATATTTGACTTAAAACTGACACACAGTGTTTCCAAGAGAAGAGCTGTATCAGACCAAAGACCTGCAAAGATTCTGCCTACATGAAAGACCATAATAAGTGTCCAAGGAAGAGGAAAAGCAGGGCAACCACACCAGGCTCTCAGCCCCTGACTGTTTTCACATCAGAGTTTCTTCCTCAGATGCACGTTCCATTCACTAACGCTCAGTGATACTCCTCTTTCTTGAGACAGCCTAGTATTTTTTCAAATACATGTCTGCTTTTAGCATCCACAGCATCTTATACAAAGCAGCTCCAGTATTTCCTCTACCTGTTCCATGAAAAACAACCTTCTTAAGTTTGTTTGTAACCCAGTTCCTATTGGCTTCGTTTAACATCCCAAGTTCTTGCACTGGAAGAGACAATGAAGCATTAATCCCCATCTCCTTCAAGCTGATCACAATTTTGGAGATTACTATCAGAGCCCACCTTAGTCACCGTCTCTTTCCCAGACTGAACAGCCTGAAACTTTGCCACCTCCTCTACATCCTGTAACATGAGGGGAACTGAACTGCATGGTGGATCTTTACAGAGTTGTCCGGTTTGTTCTCTCCTTTCCCAACAAATCCTAACATTCCATTCACTTTTTGACCACAACTGATCATCCATCTGAACTTTTCAGGCAACTAACTCTACACAGATCTCACTCTGTGGGGGGGGAAAATCATGATAGACCATTGTTTCTACAGGAAGTTTTTTTTATTGTTCTTCAAGTGTCACTCTACTTTTAGCCATGCTGAATTTTATCTGTCACATTATTGCCTCATGATTTAAGACTTCTATGGTCATTCTAGAACTGCTCTTACTTGACCCCTCCTCTTAACTATCCAGAAGTTAGTATCATCAGACTTTCTTCCCTCATTGCTTACCTTCTTCTCACTGTTTATGCACACGTGACAGTACCAGCCTCAACACATACCCCTGCCGATGCACTCCACAGCAAGAACTGGCCAAGTACTTGCTATTCCTAGACCTCACATTTTACTCAACTGGTTACCCATGCTAGACTTCCCTCTCCTATTACAGTGTAGTGATCAGCCTAATTTGTATCAGAAGGTGGAAAAATCCCCTACATTGAAAGACAAATGAAGGGTATAAGAGTATATAAAGCAAACAAATATAGTTGCTTATATAATCATTTTGCATGCGCTCCTGAAAGTAAAAGATGTTTCCAGGGATCATACAGATTCATTGGTTTAAATGATGCACAAACTGCATGTGCAGTTATTCAAATAAATTTAAAACAGGAACATAGTAAAAAATGACAACACAAATTGCAGCAAAAACATGGTATTTAAAAATATTTCAAAAACAAGATCAAAATGCATTCCACTGGTTGGCCTCCAACAAGTAACATGATGTGAAAGTTACCATTGCAGAGAAAGATGCTGTACTCAAGACCTAATTTCATGATCCACAGAACTCCAAGACAGCCTCAGGATGGACCTTTAACCCTTCATAACAAAATATCTTTCTTCATAGTACCTCCTTCTTTTCAATTTAAGTCTGCGTTTTCCCTTGAAGGTTCTCCCAAAGTGAAAAATCAATCTAAAGTCACTACACGCTATCAACTTTTTCCCCTCAAACTTAGACTAAAAACTAGAATAAAGCCAAAATTGCAAAAATAAAGTGGTTTGAATATTTTTAATTATAAACTGTAAGTACTAATATATCCAATGTATGTATTGTAAATATAACTCCTGCTATTCTGATTTCTTAGACTGCCCGTAGTGATTTTCACTTTTATTTGAAGGCAAGCTATGATTTTTCCCCCTTGAGCTTTAATCTTCTGCACAGGGCTTTTGAAAGAAGCCAAGAGAATATTTTTCAAGATGCTGAAGACTCAGTGTGCTAAGAGACGGGTGTTGTGTGATTAGCTATAGTCCCTAAGAGGATCAAAAGAATTTCTAGCACACCTGTAAATTGTCTCCAGGAAGCCCTTGCCCAACATCAATAAATTCCAACTTCTAAACAGAGAACCAAACAAGACAAGCCTTTTATAATTCTTTTTTAAGCTTCTTCATTTTAGCTTCCTTACTTCCTCCTTTTTCCTCTCCTCTCTTTTTTGCAGCTCACTCCCAAGCTTAAAGGGGTGTAGCAAAGTATGCCAGAGTACAGCTTCGCCTTTAACCTGCCTTGGCATCCATGCCAGGAATGGACATGTCTGTGTTCTTTTTTAAGAGCAGCAAAATTTGGCCCTTGATATTCTATATGCCTATCTGCTATATGCTATGTTTGAAGAAAAACAAAACAAAACAGAAAAACCCCAGACCACATAGAAACCCAAACCTGTTACGGCCACAGAAAGAAAGATGAGAGGTGTGGGTTTTTTTCTACCAGAGAAACTTTTCTTCTCATATTCCCTTTATAACCAGTAAGTCACTGGACATAAAAGGCAGAGTGAGCAATTCATGTGGGGGCACCCAGAGAAAAAAAAAATCTAGGTTATAAATTCTCAATTTAGAAAGCTTACATCATACTCTGAAATGAGAAAGACTTACTAAGTCCCATCAATTTCAGTTTACAAGAAAAACCCCTCCCTTCTCTACTGATTAACAACGTTATTTTATTTCAGACAGGATACCGACTCTCTGATCTTCTGGATTACATCTCAAGGAGTCTCTCACTAAACAGAACCTAGTAAAGTATTTATGTGACAAATTTTACAAGTTCGATGCTTGGGAATTAGAAGACAAACATCGTAAGCAGCAAGAAAAATTTTAAGTCAGTTAAATACCAAAGGAAATGGTGGCATCTCACAAATATTAAGCCCATCCCACTTTATTCTTAATATGCAAATTTCTTATATATAGATTTTGAAAAAAACAAATACCTTGGCTCAAAAAGAGATTTCTTGCTTTAATAGAACATCGTGTATTCCTATTTTAGGATATTTGTAAGAATGGTAACTAAGCATGAACAAGTGTTTTTAAAAAAGTACATTCAGGCAGACAATTGATTCAGGACAAAAATCAGTTGGATATCAGTAGAAGGACACTTCTTATAAAACAGTTGCTTCATCTCTAATCTCTCAGGCATCCTCAAGGGAAACCCACATGCCACTTCTCAAATACGAGCTTTGAAATGGAGGCTGCAGATTTACAGGCAACTAAGCTGACGTAACGACTAAAATTCGTAACTCGGCTAGATACCAAATACATCCAACGGGCCATAAAATAAAAATGATGGGCTCAGTATGATCTCTCCCTCCACGGCCAACTCCTCACATTCCACCAACTATAAAGTGCCTGTCTCTTCCCCTTAGGAGGCAACTGCTTTCTCATCTCCTGCCTCCACAAAGAACACCCCGTCTACTCTTCCCCCATCTCCATCTCTAGCAGCTACCTTTCCTTTCCAAGATGGTAAAACTGATCCGCATTTGATAAAACTCTGAGGAATGGTCTTCACCTTCCATTTAGCTTCGAATACTCATGTTTTGATTTCAGACCTTAAAAAAGGCACTTGTGATCAAGAGTTTGTCACTTTGCAGTTGCGTTACTTGGTCTAATAAACTCCATAGCCTCCAATTACTGATCTTGATTATGTTCTCACAACAGACACACCACGATGATCATCGTTCCGAGTAACACACACAAAAAATGGGAGTAAGGAGCCCGTAGAAAGAAATTTTAGGAAAGGCATTTTTAACAGTTAGGAAAGAAAGACCAATAGATAAGGTAGATAAGTATGCATGAGCAAGAAGTGTACCGACTTGTTTGAGTGGACACACAATAGCAGGTTTAAATTCAAATTAAATTACAGGACTTGATGTACAGGGCAGATACAGTTTTCAGAGATACCCATCAAAGAGTAGCACTGGGGTTTCTAACCTTTCTTTTTAAAAAAATTCTTTTTTAAATAACTATCAGCAAATACTGAAAAGCAAACTTTTATCTGTACTTAGACCTATCCACCTTCTCTCTGCAAATAAAATCTTTTCTTTCTACACATTACAAAAATCAAAGTATATTTAAAAAGAAAACCACAAAATTCAGCCCATGCTTGCAAACTCAAGCTATGCAATCACTATTTGAAGCCAAGAGCATAACGAACAAAAAAGTCCACCTGCAGAAGCTACTATCAGTATTCCAGATTCTCAAATATTTAATGTCCTGTTGTACGCTCAAATCAGAAGCAAAACCTGAGGCATTACAAGGTTAGTTTACTCCAAGGCAATTATCCAGACACTGTCTGTTGATTACAGCATGAACAGACACTAAGTATTTCTTTATTTACATCTAAATACTATTTCAATACATTTCACATGCCCTGATACAGTGTAGAAACTGGAATCTGCAGTACCACATGCTGGCTTCTAAACAGCAACCATAAAACAGATTGTAAAAATTAACTGCAAGAGACAAGTTCTAACATGCCTTAAAACAAATAGCCTTCATGGAATCATAATAAAAACGTTCAAATCACTGATTCAACACACAGGTATTCATAATCTTAACACAAAAATAAATTACGACTTTCATCTTCTTAAATCATTCTGCTTTAAACGTGGAGGCTTTGTTCAAATCTATCTACTAATTAAAGTAATTCAGGTTGCTATATCCATTGGGTAAAAGACAGCTAGAGGATTAGTGCTTTTATTTCCAACAGAAACACTTAAGTTTGTGGCGTTGTAAATGACTTCATTACAAGGCTGTGAAGCAGTTCCCATGTAAAGTTATTTAGCAGTACATTTATAGTGCCACAAACAAATTTAAGTTTTAAGTTGCAAAGAACTATTGCATTTCCTAAACTAACATCGCATGTAGAGTTACGGTTTAAAGGAAAATAGCTTGACTCTTACAAAAGAAAACATAGATTTCAAAAAACAAGAGTAAACAAAAAAACCCCACCAAAATAAAACCAAAGCAAACAAACTCCAAAAAACCCTCCAAAACCCAAACGACAAATCTCACACAACACTTTAGTGACAGTAAGCTAAGTGGGGGGAAAAAATATTATTTATAAATAATAAAGAAAAAAAAGCAATATTCTAGAAAATCCAGTAGATCAACTAGCTCAACTCAAAGTTGTCCACACCATCAGCTAGAAGCGTATCAACTTATTTCCAAGGCTAGTATTCTGAAATGAAACAGCCATTTAAGACATTCAGAAGGTTCCCTGAAGACTATTAATGAAAATTTAAAACACTTTAAGGAAGAGGAAAAGGCAAAAAAATAAAGGTACATGTTGATACTTGTGCACGCTAAGCAGATGTTGGACAACTGACCTGGTTATTTTTACTTCAAGCATTAATAAGAAAGTTTAGAATACCCTGTCTTGCATGTAGGTGAAACCAGAGCATCAGTCTGCTCTCTAGTCCATTTTCATAAGTCTTTTTAAAGCCCTCTTTTACTGAACAGTCTGAATATATGCAGTCAACAGAAGTGGAAAAAATCTTCCCCAGCAAAGTATACGGAGAAGAAACATGGAGAGGAGTCCCAGAGGTAAAAGTTAACATGTAGACTCAAGAAACCAAGAAATGCTTGCTCTTTAGAAATAGACATGACTTTTTAGGAAGTCACATTAAAAAGAACTCAAACACCTGTTGTGTTTAACTTCCACCATGTGGCACTGAGAAAAAAAGCAAGGCTATCTTTGGCTACTAATCACAAAATGAATGGCAGATTTTACCATCGCTGAGATAATGGTCTCAATTGGCTTGTAAATTTGTTCAAATTGCATACATATTATACTAAAAATGCTGCCCAGCAAAGAAAACAAGCAAGAATAGAAATATTTTGAAGTCTTAGCTGTCTTCCAGGGAAACAATATTGCTTATTGCCCCAGTTATGTCAGTATCTTACTAAAATTCAAACTGTTTATTTCCTAACCAGATTATTTTGACAGAAGTCAAAAAATTAAACTTTAAAAATGCTTAAATAAATAAACTACACAAGAATTGTTGCATCTGTGCAAAGGCCCATCTAGCACAATAGGCATCGATGACTGAACAAAAGCAAAATTGGGAACTCTTTAAGAACAGGGCAAGTGCACTGTCATGCTTCTCTAAAATATGTCCAGAGCTTCCACCATCCTTGTTCAGGCACTTTTCTGAACAAATAGGTAATTGTGTTAAATGAATTTGTATCAATTCATTAAGCATATTACATTCCCGAATATGTCTACTACTTCTACATTTTATACACATTTCCTCAATTTTTTTCTGGCATGACCTTTGATTTTATTTTAAATAAGCATCTAACAAAAGCCATTCTTCTAGTTTGCTCTTCCCCCATGACAAACACTAAAGAAAACAAAAACAAAATCCCCAGTAAAACTGTGCTTGAAAACACTTGGAAATACTCAGAAAGTATACAACACAGATGCATTTAATACACATAAAAGAACAATATAGATGAGTAAACAAAGATTCTACAAAGAAAATACAGAGCTCCTTTTCACTTTTACCTCTGAAAATTTGAGCTTGGCTACAAAACACAAACTATTGCAAGAATCCTATCCTAATTTCTAGTAAATATTTCAAACCTGTGACGCATTTGCTAAGTAATGCTGTGCAACCTCATTTGGAGAGGCCAGTTCCAGCAGTCCATCCAGCAGATCATCCTCAAGGAAAACTTAGCTTTATGTACAATGTACGGATACACAGTCTCAAAACAGTCGGTGCATTTGAACAGTCTAAATAAGCCACAGTTTGCTAACAAAACTATATATAAACATTCTTTGTAAGTTTGATGGCATACTATGCAGAATTAAGTTAAACTCATCATTTTAGACACTGTAGCATAGTAGAGACTTGCTAAAGGAGTCAATTCATTTTCCTTTGTTTTTTTCTCTTGTTTGCCCCCCCCCC
>VZTS01019857.1:60297-104215 GCA_013400795.1 Pluvianellus socialis | reverse complement strand
AACAACCCCCCCCCCCCCAAAGAGCCACATGCAACACCTTTTTCTTACAGACATTGAAATACACAGTAATCTCGTTTCAAAAAGCTGTTTCCGAACTACATATAGCTTTCAGTTGTGTGCACACACAAGGAAATATGTCCACCAAACATTCCAACTACACATGTGAAGTATCCACCTGCAAATAGATCCATATACAATGCTGACGCGCTGCGTCACGTGTTACATGTTGGAAGAGACCTTCAAGACCGAGTCCAACCATAAACCTACACTGCCAAAACCGCCCCTAAACCACGTCCCTCAGCACCACATCCCACCTGTCTTTTAAATACCTCCAGAGATGGCGATTCCACCACCTCCCTGGGCAGCCTGTTCCAATGCCTGATAACCCTTTCAGTAAAGAAGTTTTTCCTAATATCCAACCTAAGTTTGAAAACTTCAAACCTACATTTGACCTTTTGTGGTTTAATAAGATCATTCCTTTGCCATGCTGACAAATCCTTCAAGACAGACTTTCACAAGCAGTGAATGCACAAAGTAGAGACATTTCGCAAGCAGCAAAGTGAAACCCTCTCAGTGTAAGTTTAATGTTATTTTTCATGTTTCCAGTAACTAGTTTTATTTTCTGTCTAGAGCAAAATAGAAAAACTGTTTTCCCCAAAAAGCTTTTACAAACAGTTTTCTCATTCAACGGCCTCATCATTGCTTTGGCATTTAACCACTCCTAAAAGCCATTTATTGCTTCATATACCGTCTCACTGTAATTGCTGTGCCTTAAACATTGAGTGAAGTATTCGATATTCCCCAGGAAACTGATCAAAATGACATAGCATAAAGGGCAACCAACAATCTAGGGTATGATAAAATAACGGCACGTTAAAGAATTAGTACAACATTTACACTCAGTTGCACAGAAACCCTGTGAAACTACTTACAACGCTGAGTTCAGTACCCAGTAAGTCCATTGTATTACTAATTTAAACGTCAAAGCAGCTAAAAGTGACTTTTAAAAGTGTTACAGAAGATGTATGTTTACCATATGAGGATGCTGTAATCACATTTGATGAGGTATAAGGAGAATCACCAGTTGAACATTTAATATACACAAATAATGAAACCATTTTGTTTTGTCATGTTCACACCTGTATGCTTTAGAACATTGTAAGCTTGCAAACAGCCTTGTAAAATAACATGGTAGGGACAGCAACGCTGCTGCACATGCAGTTTCAGTTCTCTCTGTCAAATGACCCTAAATCCGCACCAACCAGTACCTTGAGACAAATGCTCTCATGCCTGTGTGGTCAGTGGACCAAAGGAATATGATGCCCGACTGTGGTCTGATATTCCTTCCTGGAACTCTCCTCAGAGTGGGAATACAAACAATTTCCTTTCCTTTCAGCATTTTAAAGAAAAAAAGCGCATATTTTCTCCCTTTACTGGAACCCCTACAGATATCTTCCAAATTCCAGCTTTGGGGGTAGCCTGCTGCCACCAGCTCTCTTTTCCCACTGAGCATATTAGCTTTAGAGCCTTGTTTCCGTAAGTCCTCACAGGCCACAGGTCCTGACCCCTCTGCTGTCTGCATCTTTGGGGCAAAAGGGTGGATAAAGCTGAGCTGGTGAGGGGTCTGGAGAACAGGTCTTATGAGGAGCAGCTGAGAGAGTTGGGATTGTTCAGCCTGGAGAAGAGAAGGTTGAGGGGAGACCTCATCACTCTCTACAACTCTCTGAAAGGAGGTTGTAGTGAGGTGGGGGTCAGTCTCTTCTCCCAAGTAACAAGCGACAGGACAAAAGGAAATGGCCTTAAGTTGTGCCAGGGGAAGTTTAGGTTGGATATTAGGAGAAACTTCTTTACCAAAAGGGTTATCAGGCATTGTAACAGGCTGCCCAGGGAGGTGGTGGAATCGCCATCTCTAGAGGTATTTAAAAGACGGGTAGACATGGTGCTGAGGGACATGGTTTAGGGGTGATTTTGGTAGTGTAGGTTATGGTTGGACTCGATCTTGAAGGCCTCTTCCAACCCAAGTGATTCTATGATTCTATGCTGACCTTGCCAATGAAGTCCTCAACCCGAAGAATTTTGTTGGAAGCAATAGCTTTGACTAAGCTGATTCTTGTCCCTGGCACGTTGCCATGGACTCTAATCCAAACTAAACCACCGAAAAATTAGCTAACCATATTTGACATTTAGTAAAAACTTCTTAAAATAAGGAGATATCTGTAATTCTGTTCAGGTTCTCTCAGCTTTGTCTTCCTCCTATGTGAGTGTTGTTATTAGTACTCATCGCCTGTAACAAGCGAAAGAGACTCAGTCACACAAGTGTTACCTTCTTGCATAAAACAAGCTTAGCATCGCCCTGGACAAATGCATGGTGAGTATAAGTCAAGGTATTACTGTTGCAGAAAGATGAGGTGACATGACCACGCAACCAAACTCAACTCTGACTGCCTGAAGACGCAAGACTCCGGGACTGAGAGCCTGGGCATAGATGTTCATGAAGAGACCAGCAGGAGAGGAAGGAAGCAGACATAAAGCAATGAGGAGAAAGCTCAGTAAAGTATTTCAAAATTGAGCACTGGGGCTGTGGCCGACAGTAGTAGTCGGGGCTGGTTGCTGAGAGGGAGGGGGGGTCTGCAACATGCCTGTTCACCATTAACCACATCAGCCCACGTGCTTCAGAAAAAAACAAAAGCCTTCAAGCTGGTAAGCGTGAAACAACTTATAAAACCAGAAAAAGATCAAGAAACATGGGATCAAATAACATTTTACCTTGCTCTTTACAATCTGAATTAATCACTACTAACTATGTACCTTAAGAGTAAAGAAGGAGTCCCGCATGCAGAACTAAATTATACAGGACAGAGATTACTTAAAAAGATCTGGCTCAAAGTGTCCTTTCCGGAGACAATGAAGCACTTTTGAAGGGCTTTTTTGTTTCATTTTTTTTAAAGACATCAATAAACCAAAGACAAGAAACCAAATTTAGGACTTTAAGCATTTTTAAGATTGTAGCTATAATTACTCTGTTCTAAGGATTCAATAACTGCAGTAATTTCTGAGAAAAAGCAGAATGAAATTAGGCTCATTCCACCTAATTTTTCTCTCTATTGCCAGCGATATGCACGATCTGTCTGTTAATTCTTTACCACAGAACATCTCTTGAGATAAGTTTCTCAAACAAGCAAGAAGTCTCAAATAAAAGAGAATCATCTTTCAAGAACATCTTATTCAATGCAATACATTAAAGATGAGAGCTACAGCTAACATTTAACCTCTTTTGCGGCTTCTAAATTGACACACACTGAGTACTTTCTTAAATGCAGCCTGAGTTTAATCCAGGGAAGCGGCTAGGAATGTTAAGCAGCAGTATCATATCCATAAGTTTACACACACACAAAAATGAGTCTAAACTTTCAAGGCTGACTCTTTTAAGCTCCTTTGTCAGTAAGAGCAGCGTTGGTATGCCAACACTGAGAAAGGACCAGGAAAGCCACCAGAACCGTATGTGATTTATAAGAAACATAAGTATCTTAAAAACCTTTTTTTTTTTAAAAAAAAATATTTTTTAATTACAGTGCTTAAAACTGGAAATTTGCTTTTAGGAGGAACCACAAAGTTTTTATGCTCAAAGTTGATGCGTTTTCTTCATCCCAGCTGTTGAGCTCTCCTCTCAAAGCACAGCCACTCTGCAAGCAACACAGCAGAGAAGACAGAGCACTGCTACAGGAGACAAGAACTTCTATTAAGACACTTCTCGTTTTCCACAACTAAAAGTGCATATGTAAATAAACTTTTCAATAGCCATATTAATGCAGTGGACTGTCTTTTTTATTGGGCTCTCAAAACCAATAATTTTCTTGCACATACACTATTTAAAATACGTTTTGCTTACTACTTCCTGGCTGGGCCATTATAATAATTCCCCCAAATAAGTTAATTCCAAATTATGTTTCTTGTGCCAATATGAAGCTTCTTGCACCAGTTTTTGAATACTTCTTATCTGGAATTGAACCGTATACTACATTTTGATACTGCCACATTATTTTTTAGGGTTTTTTTGGTTTGGCTTTTTTTTTTTTTAAAGGGAATGCCTAAAATGACATATTCCAATTTTTTTAAATTTTGGGTTTGCTATTGCAATATAGCCCCCTGCAAAAGAGTTTCACATGGCTTATTTATCTTCAGGCACTACTACCCATCATGTCTTTAGACCTTAGAAGAGCTGAATTCTGTTAGAGACAACAGTAAAGGTCAACTTGAGTCCAGAATGCCAATGATATTTACACTCTCTTTGCATGATGGGGTCCTCCAGCCACACGTTCTCACACCGATTACCTCACTAACTCAAGGTTGCCAGAAAAGCCTAAAAAATTTTACGAAAAAAAGAAGTATTTCCACAAGCACAAATCACTAACAGGAAATAATGCTAGTGCAACACTATACTAGATGATGAAGAAATAAAGGCTAGCTTCAAGCTTTGGCTGTCTTGCTCTATTTAATTTCCTGTTTGCATTCTCATCTTCTGAAAAGCGTATTATATTAGTGAGGGAATATATTGAAATTTTACCAATTATCACTAAATTAGTTATCCCAGCAAGCACATTGGAGTAGACAGAAATATGGAAAGGCTTTTCCTTTTATTCTCCCCCTTCACACTAGTGACTGGCTGGTAACACAAACGGGTAAGGATACAGGAGCACATAAAGCACAGAAGAGGACCCAGTAAGTCTCGCAGACATGTACACCTCCTATCACAATTTCACAGTCCCTGTCCTCTACTGAAAGAAATGCACATAAAGGCCACGGGGAAAGGAAATATAAAAGAAGATAATGGGCTCACTATATGACATAGCGCTTCCCAAAAGTGGAAAGGTGGTGACATCCTTCTCTCCCTGGGCTGCCACCAAATGCAGGCTTGCTTGGAAACCAGCAGAAAGCCTAGTGCTTCACATGTTCCCCAGCAACTGCTGCTGCTTTTTAACAGCCTGGCTTAGTATCGATGCCACTTTCCTTTGAGCCTGATAAACTTCCAATGCATCAAGCTGGAAAAACACCCCCAAACCCCACACGTCCATTTATACAATATTTAATTTGGGCTCCCTTTATTAACCGCAGGCTAACAAGTTATATAACTACTTGCCCCATTTGGCCTTGACGTAGATAGTTTAATGCAGAATGTAAATCTTACCATCTTGCCATTTGTGAAGGCATCAAAACTACTTGAAAAGTTAGCTTCAGAACTGAAAGTATGGTAGATGTTGCGAAATGCAATTTCTTTAACAAGCTCATCATGAAAATATACGCCCACCCATATTTTACATTTAAAATGAAAACATCTCTTAAACCAGTACAAGAACTCAAAGTTGGCGAGTCCCTGTGATTAAAAAAAAAAACAAGCAAAGGAGACAGGAGACCTGCATGGATGAGCAAGGAGCTTCTGGAAGAACCTCAAATGAAAGAAGGAAGTTTATAGGATGTGGAAAAAGGGACTGGCCACTTGGGAGGAATATAGGAACATTGTCAGAGTATGCAAGGATGCAGCAAGGGAAGGCTAAAGCCCTTTTGGAATTAAATCTGCCAAGAGATGTCAAGGACAACAAGAAAGGCTTCTTCAGGCACATCAGTAGCAAAAGGAAGACAAGGGAAAATGTGGGCCCTGTGCTGAATGAGGTGGGTGCCCTGATGACAGAGGATACAGAGAAGGTGGAATTACTGAATGCCACATTTCCTTCAGTCTTTACTGCTCAGGCTGGCCCTCAGGAATCCTAGACCCTGGAGGTAAGAGAAAATGTCTGGAGAAAGGAAGACTTTTCCTTGGTTGAGGACGATGGGGTTAGACATTGTTTAGGCAAACTCGACACCCACAAATCCATGGGCCCGAATGGGGTGCACCTACTAGTGCGGAGGGAGCTGGAAGATGTCATTGCTAAGCTACTCTCCATCATCTTTGAAACATCATGGAGAACAGGAGAGATGCCTGAGGACTGGAGAAAAGCTAAATGTCACTACAGCCTTTAAAAAGGGCAAGAAGGATGACTAAGGAAACAAGCCAGTCAGTCTCACCTCCATCCCTAGAAAGGTGATGGAACAGCTCATTCTGGGCATCATCTCTAAGCATGTGGAGGAAAAGAAGGTTATTGGGAGTGGTCAACATGGAGTCACCAAGGGGAAATCATGCTTGGCAAATCTGACAGCCTTCTATGGCAGCATGATTGGCTGGGTAGATGAAAAGAGAGAGCAGTAGATATTGTCTACTTTAGGCAAGGCTTTTGACACTGTCTCCCCTAACATCCTCATAGGTAACCTTAGGAAGTGTGGATTAGATGAGTGAACAGCAAGGCAAATTGAGAACTGGCTGTATGGCAGAGCCATTGTGATCAGTGGCACAGAGTCCAGTTGGAGGCCTGTAACTATTAGTATTCCCCAGGGGTCAGTACTGGGTCTGTTCTTGTTCAGCATGCTCATCAACAATCTGGATGAGGTGACAGAGTGCACCCTCAACAACTTTGCTGATGACACAGAACTAGGAGGAGTGGCTGACACACCAGAAGTCTGTGCTGCCATTCAGCAAGACCTAGACAGGCTAGAGTGTTGGGCAGAGAGGAACCTAGCGAAGGTCAAAGGCAAGTGTAGGGTCCTGTACCTGGGGAGGAATAACCCCATGCATCAGTACAGGTTGGGGGCTCACCTGCTGGAAAGCAGCTCTGCAGAGAGGGATCTGGGCGCCCTGGTGGGCAAAAAGGATGACCACAAGACAGCAATATGCCCTTGCAGCCAAGAAGGCCAATGGCATCCTGGGGTGCACCAAAAAGTGTGGCCAGCAGGTTGAGGGAGGTCATCCTCGCCCTCTACTCTGCCCTGGTGAGGCCACATCTGGAGTACTGTGTTCAGTTCTCGGCTCCACAGTTCAAGAAGGACAAGGAACTGCTGAAGAGACTTCAGAGGAAGGCTACAAAGGTGATCAGGGGACTGCAGCATCTCTTTTATGAGGAAAGGCTAGAAGACCTGGGTGCGTTTAGCCTGGAGAAGAGAAGACTGAGCGGGGATCTCATCAATGCTGATAAACATCCAGAAGGCAGGTGTCAAGAGGATGGGGCCAGGTTCTTTTCAGTAGTGCCCAGTGACAGGACAAGGGGCAATGGGCTCAAACTGGAACACCAGAAATTCCCTCTGAACACAAGGAAAAACTTCTTCNTTCTTTAACAAGCTCATCATGAAAATATACGCCCACCCATATTTTACATTTAAAATGAAAACATCTCTTAAACCAGTACAAGAACTCAAAGTTGGCGAGTCCCTGTGATTAAAAAAAAAAACAAGCAAAGGAGACAGGAGACCTGCATGGATGAGCAAGGAGCTTCTGGAAGAACCTCAAATGAAAGAAGGAAGTTTATAGGATGTGGAAAAAGGGACTGGCCACTTGGGAGGAATATAGGAACATTGTCAGAGTATGCAAGGATGCAGCAAGGGAAGGCTAAAGCCCTTTTGGAATTAAATCTGCCAAGAGATGTCAAGGACAACAAGAAAGGCTTCTTCAGGCACATCAGTAGCAAAAGGAAGACAAGGGAAAATGTGGGCCCTGTGCTGAATGAGGTGGGTGCCCTGATGACAGAGGATACAGAGAAGGTGGAATTACTGAATGCCACATTTCCTTCAGTCTTTACTGCTCAGGCTGCCCCTCAGGAATCCTAGACCCTGGAGGTAAGAGAAAATGTCTGGAGAAAGGAAGACTTTTCCTTGGTTGAGGACGATGGGGTTAGACATTGTTTAGGCAAACTCGACACCCACAAATCCATGGGCCCGAATGGGGTGCACCTACTAGTGCGGAGGGAGCTGGAAGATGTCATTGCTAAGCTACTCTCCATCATCTTTGAAACATCATGGAGAACAGGAGAGATGCCTGAGGACTGGAGAAAAGCTAAATGTCACTACAGCCTTTAAAAAGGGCAAGAAGGATGACTAAGGAAACAAGCCAGTCAGTCTCACCTCCATCCCTAGAAAGGTGATGGAACAGCTCATTCTGGGCATCATCTCTAAGCATGTGGAGGAAAAGAAGGTTATTGGGAGTGGTCAACATGGAGTCACCAAGGGGAAATCATGCTTGGCAAATCTGACAGCCTTCTATGGCAGCATGACTGGCTGGGTAGATGAAAAGAGAGAGCAGTAGATATTGTCTACTTTAGGCAAGGCTTTTGACACTGTCTCCCCTAACATCCTCATAGGTAACCTTAGGAAGTGTGGATTAGATGAGTGAACAGCAAGGCAAATTGAGAACTGGCTGTATGGCAGAGCCATTGTGATCAGTGGCACAGAGTCCAGTTGGAGGCCTGTAACTATTAGTATTCCCCAGGGGTCAGTACTGGGTCTGTTCTTGTTCAGCATGCTCATCAACAATCTGGATGAGGTGACAGAGTGCACCCTCAACAACTTTGCTGATGACACAGAACTAGGAGGAGTGGCTGACACACCAGAAGTCTGTGCTGCCATTCAGCAAGACCTAGACAGGCTAGAGTGTTGGGCAGAGAGGAACCTAGCGAAGGTCAAAGGCAAGTGTAGGGTCCTGTACCTGGGGAGGAATAACCCCATGCATCAGTACAGGTTGGGGGCTCACCTGCTGGAAAGCAGCTCTGCAGAGAGGGATCTGGGCGCCCTGGTGGGCAAAAAGGATGACCACAAGACAGCAATATGCCCTTGCAGCCAAGAAGGCCAATGGCATCCTGGGGTGCACCAAAAAGTGTGGCCAGCAGGTTGAGGGAGGTCATCCTCGCCCTCTACTCTGCCCTGGTGAGGCCACATCTGGAGTACTGTGTTCAGTTCTCGGCTCCACAGTTCAAGAAGGACAAGGAACTGCTGAAGAGACTTCAGAGGAAGGCTACAAAGGTGATCAGGGGACTGCAGCATCTCTTTTATGAGGAAAGGCTAGAAGACCTGGGTGCGTTTAGCNCCTGAGGACTGGAGAAAAGCTAAATGTCACTACAGCCTTTAAAAAGGGCAAGAAGGATGACTAAGGAAACAAGCCAGTCAGTCTCACCTCCATCCCTAGAAAGGTGATGGAACAGCTCATTCTGGGCATCATCTCTAAGCATGTGGAGGAAAAGAAGGTTATTGGGAGTGGTCAACATGGAGTCACCAAGGGGAAATCATGCTTGGCAAATCTGACAGCCTTCTATGGCAGCATGATTGGCTGGGTAGATGAAAAGAGAGAGCAGTAGATATTGTCTACTTTAGGCAAGGCTTTTGACACTGTCTCCCCTAACATCCTCATAGGTAACCTTAGGAAGTGTGGATTAGATGAGTGAACAGCAAGGCAAATTGAGAACTGGCTGTATGGCAGAGCCATTGTGATCAGTGGCACAGAGTCCAGTTGGAGGCCTGTAACTATTAGTATTCCCCAGGGGTCAGTACTGGGTCTGTTCTTGTTCAGCATGCTCATCAACAATCTGGATGAGGTGACAGAGTGCACCCTCAACAACTTTGCTGATGACACAGAACTAGGAGGAGTGGCTGACACACCAGAAGTCTGTGCTGCCATTCAGCAAGACCTAGACAGGCTAGAGTGTTGGGCAGAGAGGAACCTAGCGAAGGTCAAAGGCAAGTGTAGGGTCCTGTACCTGGGGAGGAATAACCCCATGCATCAGTACAGGTTGGGGGCTCACCTGCTGGAAAGCAGCTCTGCAGAGAGGGATCTGGGCACCCTGGTGGGCAAAAAGGATGACCACAAGACAGCAATATGCCCTTGCAGCCAAGAAGGCCAATGGCATCCTGGGGTGCACCAAAAAGTGTGGCCAGCAGGTTGAGGGAGGTCATCCTCGCCCTCTACTCTGCCCTGGTGAGGCCACATCTGGAGTACTGTGTTCAGTTCTCGGCTCCACAGTTCAAGAAGGACAAGGAACTGCTGAAGAGACTTCAGAGGAAGGCTACAAAGGTGATCAGGGGACTGCAGCATCTCTTTTATGAGGAAAGGCTAGAAGACCTGGGTGCGTTTAGCCTGGAGAAGAGAAGACTGAGCGGGGATCTCATCAATGCTGATAAACATCCAGAAGGCAGGTGTCAAGAGGATGGGGCCAGGTTCTTTTCAGTAGTGCCCAGTGACAGGACAAGGGGCAATGGGCTCAAACTGGAACACCAGAAATTCCCTCTGAACACAAGGAAAAACTTCTTCACTTGAAGGGTGGACGGAGCACTGGAACAGGCTGCTCAAAGAGGTTGTGGAGTCTCCTTCTCTGGAGACAGTCAAAACCTTCCTGGACACAAACCTGTGAAACCTGCTCTGGGTGAACCTGCTTTGGCAGGGGGGTTGGAGTAGATGATCTCCAGAGGTCCCTTCCAACGCCTACCGTTCTGTGATTCTGTGAAGAGAGCAGAGTCTGGAGACAGGTGTTTTACCACCAAGCTACTTTAGGAGACTTTTAAACCATAGTAATGCAAGTCTTCAGACATAGCTGAAGAATCTCTCAAGACAGGCAACCACAATATAAATTGTGAGAGTAACTGCGAAAGCCACCACAAATTCACAGTAGGGTGCTAAAGCATCATAACCGCATTACACCACCAAGGGGAGAAAACCCTGTCTCCACCTCTGCGAGTACTGTGGTAGTAAAAGCAGAGCCATCCTGCTCAACACCACCTGCCATGTGGTGCACACCCTACGCTCAGCTGAAAGCAGAGTCTCAAGCAGCAGCGTCTGAGCAGTGATGCTAGAGCACAGTCAGAGGCGAGCAATAAAAGGACATGAACAAGTCCAAGCAGGAATTTTTGTACTAGCAGCACCACTTCTGACGAAAAAGTACATGGAGATGCATCCTTAACGGCAGACAAGGGCAGAAAATATAGCATGAGACAAATCGCTTTATCCTGAGTTTTCTTTTGCATAAAGCTCCAGAGCAGCACAGTAGCACTGAAGACAGCTGAACATAAGAGGAAGTGTATGTGTTCCTGTTTTCTGTTACAATTCTATTACAATTACTATCCAGCACCAAACGCCTGCAATTCTCCCTGATTTAAATAGCCTTCGTATGTTACGTTTCCCAGATTTTCAGCATAGAGACAGAACTTTGCACCACAACTGAAGACAGGCTGTCACAAAAAGCCCAAGCAACTGCAGGCAGCTGTGCTGGGCTCATTCCAGCTGCTCTCAGCTCTGCGTGAATGCCACTCCTGATAAATCCTCCCCAGAGTGGTGCCAAACTCTATTTAAGCTTCAAGAGGTCATTCATTGCGAATTCTTTGGGTGCACCAGAATTTCAGCCTTAACTAAAGCTGTGCTGACCTACATAAGCTCCACACTTTGGTGTAATGACTAAGTCACTTACCGATACATGGATAAATTATAATTTTCTCATTTTTCCAGGAAAAAAAAAGTGTGTTTTACAGAGTAATTGCATTGTGAAATCACTTTTCTTCTGTACATAAACTGAAAAAAAACCTGTGCCCAAAACACAAAGACTTAATCTTAAGTTACTAAAACTATCATCACTGTCATGGCAATAACAACTGGAATGGTTTTGCTAGTTTGCAGAGGCCATAAAAAGACAGTGTTATTCTGAAAAATGATTTAATATAGGTAACACTACAGTACAAGAATGTGGTAAGAAAACAGACTGACAATTGTGTATCATTGTTTTCTGTAAGTTTTATATACCAATAAAGAGTTGTTGAGAATAAACACAGCTGCATCAAAGACGCATGATCAAATTTGCTGCTGGTAAGCAATTATCAAAGACCAACTATGCCAAAAATATGAAAAGATAAGTGAAAGGTCCCATTTGGTATTTCCAATCTGGGTTCAATATCCTGATGTGATTTGGCAAGTGTAATAAAATTCTGTCATATTGAGATGACTCTGCTTCTGCATCACCGGGTACAAACTCCTGTTAAGCCTTTAGGCTCCCTCCATTCTAGGTGTTAATTTTGACCCAGTTCTGGCCTCATTAAATACAAATCTCCAAACAGTCTTTTTTGTAGGAAAAAAAGAAAAATAATTCTCACATATGAAATAAAGAAACAAGCTCATTCTGGTTTTCAGATTAGTAAGAAATCAGCCACACACATTTGTAGGATAAGTCTCTTGCTCCCACTTCTGCTTCTTTTCGTTGGGCAAATAGAATCACAGAATCACTTAGGTTGGAAGACACCTTTAAGATTGAGTCCAACCATCAACCTAACACTGCCAAAACCACCACTAAACCACATCCCTCAGCACCATGTCTACCCATATTTAAAATACCTCCAGGGACGGCGATTCCAGCACTTCCCTGGGCAGCCTGTTCCAATGCTTGACAACCCTTTCAGTGAAGACATTTTTCCTAAGATCCAATCTAAACCTCCCCTGGCACAGGTTGAGGCCATTTCCTCTCATCTTATCACTTGTTACTTGGGAGAAGAGATCAACCCCCACCTCTCTACAACCTGGCTCATGTTCATCCAGGTTCCACCAAGACCCCCCCAGATCCTTTTCTGCCAGGCAGCTTTCCAGCCACTCCTCCCCAAGCCTGTCATCTTGCCTGGAGTTGTTGTGACCCAAGAGCAGGACCCGACACTTGACCTTGTTAAAGCTCATACAATTGGCTTCTGCCCATCGATCCAGCCTGTCCAGATATCTCTGCAGAGCCTTCCTGCCCTCAAGCAGATCAACACTCCTGCTCAATTTGGTGTCATCTGCAGCAAAAAGAAAAGGCTGAAAAGGCCAACATCCAACCTGTAGGAGATGTTTCCTTCATACAGAAACAGCTGAACACATATCCAGGGGCAACAATCCTCAAGGATTTGGAGGTTGAACTTGGGCACTTCCCAGAACAGCCATATATTACCATCAATTTCACAACACCTCCATAAAACCTTATGCTGGACAGACTGCTATCTCTGTCAGGCTGTTTTCAGACTTTGCAACAAGTACACAGTTTAAGGTCCAGATCCCTGATGGTGCGGATTGGGAATGTAGCCTGAGCATACAGAGACAGTCCTCCAACCCATGCACTCAGTCTTCCCAATATGCAAAAGATGGGATGATAAAGGTAAGAGCTTTTCCGGCACTTAAAAAACCCAATCCATCACATTACAATGCCCACCAGTTTTGTTGTGGCTAAGCAGCTCATTTTGTTGTTTTAACTTCTACTGCATTATTGTCCGTGAAAACTATTGCAGAGAAAATTTTTTTGATTTTTTTAATCAAGGTCATATTCTTCCAATAATTAAGGCAATATTTAATTAAGGAATATTAAGAAATATTTAATTAAGGCAATAATTTTTTCCAACAGGGAATACCATTAAATGAGGAAATTGCTTTGGTCTTCATAAGAACCCTCTGAACTACAAAAAAACTGGGTACAAAGAGCAAAAGGCCTGATGTCTAGTACGTTATGCTTGGAGAAAAATTATTTTATTAAAACAGGGAAGATGCAAAAGAGAACTCAAGCTACAGCACATCTGTGAAGCGTGAACATTTACACACACTTTGCAATAATACAATACTACCTACAGCGTTGTTTCTCCAATTATCAGGCAAATTTTTGAAAGGAAGTTGTAAAAACCCTTGAAGCCTTCATTCTCAAAGCTGGTCATTTTTCTACCAAGTCATTTTTGCTTATCTTTTATTATTTTGCCTTTCTTTTATTTTAAAAATCTCTGCCTGTGCAATAGTTTTCACAGTACCACAGTACCAAAAGCAACTATAACATACTCTTCCAGGGCCAAAACTCCAGCTCGTACCTGTAAGAGGGGGAAGACTCCCAGCTTCATCTGACAGTATCCAGTGTAGTCCAGAACCGATTAAAAAACAAGCCAACCATCTGCCCCTAAGAATACCACACACATATAACATACAAATACAAAAAACCACAACTGAATTGTGATTAACACCACTACAAGCAAGTTTGGTTGCTCCGTTATGTGATCTATTCTCTATTACGTGATCTATTTTCACGCTCCATTTCTTCGAAGTTCCCACTACTAAACATCTATAAGAAGCCCTAGCATGACCTACAGGCTCTTGAACTAAGGAAGCCAGGGATTTATTTGGAAAGAGGGATTTTGGAGCAGGCTGCCACAAAATCCAAGAAATTTAGGGTGAAGGAAGCAACATAGAAGGGCCAGTCTACTTACCATCCATGCACAGGTGTGCCACAGTATCTAGTTTTCTCTGTCCTCCCAAATAGAAGTCTCCTCCCCTTCTACTGCCATCCTATTAGAAGACCACCATCAATTAACTAACACCATTAAAGTAGTTTGGTCAAACTTTTCTGGGCAAACAAAGTTTTTTTAAAAATTTAAATGAGACACTCCAAAAAGAGAAGCCCAGTAAAGACAAACCCTTGACCAACACCACCTACTCCTGGTTGGATTAACTCCTGCCTCTCCTCTACTCCAGCTGCCAGCAGTTTCTGAATACACAATGCAGTCAGCTGCTTCAGTGACATCTGAGGCCCTGAAAAAAAGGTACTTCTTAATCCCAGTGGCTGTAAGATGTCATTGTAAATCCAAAGAACATCTGCCTCACTGCTAGCTGAGCAGATATACAGTTTCATTGTGGTACAAGGTAATATGAGCCTGCAATCTGCTTTTGGCTTCACCTGTTTTTCTTCAGGAAATAATCACCATATTAAAATTACGAATTGCCAAAACACTTGCATAAAACAACAATTAACTTTGAGAGAACACACATGCCAATGCTAAACTTGACAATTATATGGTTCCACTGTGTTGCAGTAGTAAGACTTGGATCAAGACATGAAAAGAGACACGTATGATTAAAGACAAAGATCACAGGGCATTCTTAGTAGTAGCACTAAATTCCAGCTAGAACATTCAAATGCTACCTACAGTGGTGAAGAACGTAATTGATTTTTATAATGGTTCAAAATAATTTTCCATGCAATATTTGAAATGATGACTCTGCAAATCCTCCAAGGCTAACTCTGCTTTACTCCTGTTTAGAAATTCCACACAATATAGAAACCAAAGATCTTTAATTTTTATAGGAAAAAAATAACACCTTTTCTATCACTCAATCTGGCAGAATAAAAGCAGTATCTTCAAATCAAAAAATCTACAAAGCTTTAAATGATGTAATCAATAGAGAGCATTCAAATCCAAGATCAGTCGCAAAGAACGCACTGGTAACTATAACCTCATTTCAGGTTAGAGATTGCCTTCTGGAACTGTGCCCACACAACTGATGATGTCCAAAAATTAAGAGGCAGCTTCACACCGTAGAACTGCAGGAAACAGAAATCAGAGTCCTTACCCAATATAAAATAATGCAGATCATTTTATCATTTCATAAGGACGGCTACTGAGATTAATGAACAACCTTTTCTAGAGTCTAAGAAGGTGTTAAGTAGATGCTCCGAGTGAACTAATTAAGCAATGAGGCTCCACTTCACTAGATAACCAGTTAGAGATGCTGGCTAACTTTCACAGTACCTAAAGGTTTTCTTCTTAAATACTTGACAACTTGAGCCCTTGAGACAGCAATCACTACAAGCAATATAATCACAGTTCAGTTTAGA
The DNA here is from genome assembly GCA_013400795.1 of Pluvianellus socialis. NCBI lineage: Eukaryota > Metazoa > Chordata > Aves > Charadriiformes > Charadriidae > Pluvianellus > Pluvianellus socialis. Next base: position 88,712 of record VZTS01019857.1, on the reverse strand, counting down.
TAAGTAGCTAATGACAGCAGTGTTTCAACACGGCTACTGCGAGAACGTTGTTTCTGACCTCATTCAAGGAGCTTTGCACTGGATGTGAAATCACAGCCACGTTTTAGGCTGTGCGGACAGCAGAACTCAGTTCTGTCTGAAAACACAGAGAGAGTCTCCAAATATTTTAAAAGTTCTTTTTCATGTGGTATCTCCCACCTAAGCAGCACACTACAATTACATAACACCAACCAGATGCAAGATTATTAAGCATCTCCTGTCCTTCATGAATCAACTTCCATAAAGTCATCAAATCAGACTATTAAGGTTTCAGTCATACAGTTTTGCTGTACTACCAATCTTTCTCCCAATTAGCTCAGACATTGGCAGATCTACACTCCTTTAGTATCCCCAAAACCTCATTAATTTTTCTATCTAGGCGAACACCCATGTACCCCTGTGCCTAAGAAAGCATCATCTACAACATTAAATACTTTCACTGTTATCTAAGGGTAAGAGGAGTCAAAAAAAAGTCCTTCTGTTTGCTCAGAATCCCAGACCAGAATCACTGCCACTGCTATGGAGAGATCCAAGTGATGCCCCACAATGGGCATGAAGAGGAAGTGAGCAGCTCTCCTTGTAGAGAGAATTAGACCAATAAAAGAAAGATTGAAATCTGGAGGATGCCTTTGAAACACTTAAGAACTTGAAAACCACAGAAGCAGGATCTGTTATTCGAGAAGCTGAGATCAGGCACTCCATCTGGGAACATCCTCCCTCGAGCAAGGTTCATCATTCACAAGTTCAAATCCAATCAAGCAGGCAGGGAAGAATTTTTCTACAACAATTGATTACTATTAAGCCTCAATTCTTGCTGAAACTGGCAGTAAAACCTCCATTCTATGATCACTCAACTGATAGTACCTTTTAGAGGTGTCACAGCTATTTTAAGCCCAGTTATGTTTAAATCTGTTTGGGTTTTGGTTTTTTTTGTTTGGTTGGTTGGTTTTGGGGTGTTTTTTTTGTTTGGTGGTTTGTTGGTTGTTTTTTTCTAACAATAATCTTTGAGACTGTCCTACATTTTTTAAGACAAAAAGAGGACTCAAGTACAAATCCCCAAAACTTAGGCACTGTTTTAGTGAATAAAGTTGTAACCTCTTCAAAAAAACCCAAACCCCAACAAAAATAAAACAAACGAAAAAACCAACCTCCAACCTCAGAGTCTGACAAGGCTTTTTCCATAAAATCATGAATTGAGGTTAAACAGTGTATCCTTCATAAATCGTCAGATTAGTCGTTAAAGAAGTCAGAAATAACTGTTATATATGAAATAACTGTTCCAAGTAAAACAGGTACAATTGGTAAGCCTGCTTTGTCTCCTGTTACATTCTCACCAGCCCTTATTGGTGCTGCATGACTGAAGTGTTTCACCTGCTTATCAATCTGTCTGTATATCCAACCATCTGATGTATATTGATGACTAATGCTTTCCCCTATTCCACCCCTACTTGACCTTACCTTTGGGTGCTGACAGATGTTTAGTCGTGGTTTTGGCAGTGTTAGGTTGATGGTTGGACTTGATGGTCTTAAAAGTCTCCTCCAACCTAAGTGATTCCATGATTCAGAAGAACAGTTTCTCTTTTGAATTCAAAAAAGCAAGATTTTAAAAATCCAGCGGGTATTTTCAAAAGAAGAATAAACTATTTTCAGTGTCGTGATACAACTGCTCTTCAGCCCAAAGCAACAAGACCTAATCTTCCCACAGATCGGGCTGTCCTCTCATAAAAGGAGGAAGTCTCTTACCTCACTACAAGCCACTATGTTTCACATAATCTTTTGAGGTTTAGGCTGAGAATTTGATTAATTTTTGCAAATATTGCACAATTCCAAAAATTCATGGAACATAGCTATAGACGGAGCACTGCAAAGCAGAGTATTTGAACAATACCAGTCAATAGTAGCCCCAAGAAGTGCACAGGAAAGCAAAACTGAATCAACTACAGGTCTCATTATTTTGCAAGTTCAGTTCAGGTCCACTGTGGATATTCTGATCCTCCTCGGGCAGGAAACTGCAAAACTAAGGACCCATCTAATCCTGAATGAGAAGCACACACATGACCGTTCGACAGTTCACCTCCCTTGTTATAAGCAAATAGGGGGGAAAGAATGAAAGAGTGCTACTTTTCTTTCTTATACTTGATCTCAGTCTTTCAAATGACTGAAGCTGATACCTCAGTGAACTATGGCAAAAAAACCAGCCTATGAGTCTAATCAATAGAGAAAAAATCCTTTCCTACTTTCATGGTGTGACCTCAGACAACAGGAAGCATTACCATCAGCTTCCATATGCTACTAACAAACTACCACTTAAAAGGGGCTTGAAAAAACAAGGAACTATGACCTACTTTTGTAAATAAAGATCTAATGCTTACCAATGTCCCAGCTTAACAACTCAATAAGATACTTTTGCACTCGGTACCGTACCAACTGAGAGGCTTCTCTAAAGTATATCCTATTATCCTGAACAAAACATGTGAAACCTGCCAATCCAATTTCTGTCTTCCGGGAAGCATGAAGTTTCTCAGATGAACATGGAGTTTTGATAAAACAAATGAACACGACTGAGTTCCGCAATTCAAAACTAAGAAGTTAATCCTAAACCAAACTGGCTGTGAAAGCACACCTTCAGACACTCAGTCCTAAGGTCTGCTCTGCCTAATGGTTTTTCATGAAGGTTTAGTCAACTTGTTCACTGTTTTGTGTTACAACACTCCACCTTCCAGACAGGACTTCAATTTTAACTCTTCACAGACATGACTGATGAAAAGTACTCAAGAGTAACATTTAACAAAGTTTTAACTATAATAAAAGGGAATGGATAAGTATATCCATTTATACAGAACACAGACAAGTTAGCCTTGTATCTTATCAATAATAGATCGGGTTATCTCATAATACTACCTTAATTCTCATGGTTTTTCTTTTACTGCCTGCTTCATCAGATAAAACACCGTTTACACTGCTTGGGCTTCATAACGAAATCCACTATAGCTCTCCCATCTGCAAAAACTGGTAGGAAAGACTGTTCATCCATTGTTGTAAACTACTTCCAGATGCTTTTTCAGATGAAGACACTATTAAAGAATATAGTACTTTTTAGGTTTGGGGAAAGTTGTAGAACTGTTTGACTAGTTTTATGTAACATAATTGACAAGAGTTTTCTGTAATGTCTAGTGAAATCTTCTCATCTTGCAGGAGAATGTGACAAAGAATAGTACAGACATGAAAATAATACCTACAGTTTTGAGAAATGGATAATTTCTAGATAAACCTACAATTTAGAGAAGTTGTACTGATCTAGGACTATACTCAACTGCAGTCGCAGATTAAGATATGAAATACTAAAGATTTAATCCAACAAATAGCTAGCAAATCCATTCTGAAAGCATATCAAAAGCATGCATTCCTTACGCAAGCAACTATTAATACATGCTACCAATTAATTGGCATTCAACTTGAACAGCAAAACAACCGAGAAACACGCACACGCATTAAAAGTGCTGTTCTAGGGCTTTTTTCCTGAATCAGACCATGGGTGCATACACGAAGTAGGCGAACTGTGAAACTATCTTGTTGCTCATCTTGAAAACAAACAAAAAATGCAGCAAAAAGAAAACCCCAAACTGTTGCAGTGGTGTTTTGCGATTAAAAATTGTCATTTTCTATACCATCAGCCAAAGAAGTTCTGGACACCATGTATATGAAGTCCCTGAAGAGCGAAACACTGAAAACGTGACCTAATTCTGCCACTAGCCTGCTGTGGCCACCAAGCTTCCAACATAGTTTGACAAGATGAATGTTACCACTGCACTCTACTAGAGCAATTAAGGTTTATCCGCTATTGTGAACGTACTACAGGGAGATGACACCTTCCCTAGTTCTGCAACGGAAAGAAATTTCAGAACTGCATTACCATCGTTATTGCGTTTGGTGATTTGCCACAATGAGACCTATTGCTAAGAGAAGAAACTTCAAGCTGAGATTTAAGCCCTACTGAGCTCTGCTCCTCAGTGGAACCTGCCTGCTATTGCTTCCTTCCCCTGGGCTGAGGCAGGACGATTATTCCCTGGCACGGAGGGCAAGAAAAAACAGGAAATCCAGTTCTACCCAACTTGCTACGTTAGCGGTAAATCTACTTTGTAAACTGTTGCCCAGATTCTCTATTATACATGCAGTGCTGGGCCACACACATTTGCTAAGCAGAGGATTGTTCTTCGTATATGAAGATACAGGCATAGTAGTTCTAAATATTCCGGTGGCACCATTTGGTGGAAAGAGCTGGAAGAGGCAGCATACAAAATACTTTAAGAATGCGTGTGTTCACACACAAGTGGCCTTTTCTGCCACCCCGGTCCTCCAAAATACTGCTACAAAGAAAGAAAAACATAACTTAAGTGTTCCCAGCATTAACGTTGACATCAGGTTTCATCATTTTTACTGTGTTCCACCTCCTCCTCCCTTCACTTTCTTCCAGTGTCAACACCTGACTTGTAAATTTCTTTATCATTTCAGGTTAAAAATCTCACCTTTGCAGATAAGCTTACCTGTGGATACAAACATAGTAATGGGACTTGTAATGTTTTCAGGTCTGAAGTGAAGAAACTTTGACAGACCTTACGGAAATATTTATTTCATTCATACCCATGAGAAAGCTACTACAGAATATTCGTGGGAGCACTATTGCCAATATAATAAAGAGGCTGAAAACCAAAGCTCAGTGGAAATTAAATGGATAAGATGCATGGACCAGAAATAAAATGAAATCCAGCTTGACTACATGTAGGTAAACACACCTGTGGGAAAAGAGCCCAAAGTATGAATGTACTTGGTAAGAACTATTTCTTAAAGATTATGAATAATGACAGAAATTCAAATACAAGTATTAAGTGCACTGTGCTATTATGGAAGCAGAATGACTTGTCTGATAGGTAAATGGGACATTTAGCACTCTTTGGGGATGTAACAACAGTACAATTTTCCTTTCATGCCCCTTAAAACAGTTGTCTGCCCTGGAGAAATCATTTTCAACAATTCATAAAATATTTGGTTTTATTCATTTTACCACTCTCCTCCTCCTGCTAAAGGGGATCTTTTCCCTTAATCTCCCTCTTCTCCTGGTCCAAAATATACTGTTCTTTCCTTCAATGGAGACACACTTTCTCTTAAAAGATCATCAGCCCATCAGAGCTGAGATGGGAATTACTTTGAAAATCATCACGACCTTCAGTAAGACAACAATAAAGGAGAAGTAAATAGAACATCCAAGAATGAACTGTAAAAGATTATCCAGTGACTCACAGGAGTATAATCAGACAGAAAAGCTAAATTCAAACAACTTGAAAAAGAAGTTACAATCTTTCTGAAGTGTTTGAACTTCACAACCAGACATTTACCTTGGGAAAAAAACAAAACAAAACAGGTCTTATAATTATATTCAGGTATTTTACATTAAATTTTTATAGAAACTATACAGAAATTATCTGAAAGTTACATCTAAAATATCTTTGAGCTATTTTAACTGATTTTTTTCATCCTTTTTCACAATCTTTTAAGTTGTATTAAGAATGTGTTCACCACCTTAAATGATAGATTTTAAGCCACTCTTTAAAGATCCTCTTTTTATATAGAAAAGCCCTAAGTGTGAAAACTTTCCAAATTTTAGTGACATTGGACTGTGAGTCTCCACTTTCATCACAGTATCATTAAATATTTATTGCCACACCAAGCAAATTTCCTTTTTTTTCCTGAAGATGTAATTCAAAAATCAGGCCCAAGTTCTGGGCAAGCAGGCTTCCCCCTCTCCACTTCAGAAGTGGAAAATAGTCATACCTATTGAAATATACAGTATGACAAATAAAAAAAAATCCAATGAAAGGTAAAATACTTGTGCTAAAGCATGTTTGGCACACATACAAAAGAATCCAAAGATTAAGAACAAGAAACTAAGAGGGAAAGAACATATTCGACTAGAAGACTCAACTTTGTAATTCTCTCCCATTTAGAAAGAGATTTCTGCATGTAAAGTACTAACTGATGAAGAGAATTGTTCCAGCAGCAGCTACAGTTCACTGCACAGTTCCAAAAAGCTTCAGATTCCTGGTGCCATGCCACTGCTGTCATATTGCAATACAAGAGCCAGCTTTGCAGCAAAACAAAAAAACCCTACAACTCCCAAACACACCACCAACAAAAAAAACAAACCACAAAAAAAACAAAAAAATACTTAAAAGAGCAGAAAACTTTTGAAAAATATGTGTTAAAAAGAGGCATGACTACAGATAAATGAGCCATCTTGAAATCTTCTTCACTTTTCCTAGGGTGGCATCATCTCACTGCTGGCCCCAGGTTTTGATTTCATTAGATTGAAGTGATACCCATCAAAAAAAGCTTCAAAGCTACTTTCAGATACAAGCCTAAAAAACCAGAAAGTTCAAAATAGTTATTTCAGGTCTTCTTCCCAGATGCTTCTAACTGGAAAATCTGCCTGCCTGCTTCTCTACTTAAATGCATTATGCTGGACTCCCATACAACTCTACTGCAGTTGACAAAAATAGGAAATCAAAACTTCCATTTTTCATCTCTTGCATGAAGGCTGTATTCAGAGAGACAAGAAAAAGGGCATTAAAAAGAAGAAAATCAATTTCAACACTTCTGTAATGACTTGTTCCAAAACATGGGCTTAGACTACATTTGCTTGAGAATATAAATTACTTCTCTTGTGCATTAAAAGCTGTGTTTATACAGTTATACTGCTTATAAACCCAACGATTAAATGATAAACAGTGCCTACTAGGCCTAGTTTTACACTGACTTAGAGCTTTGAAAACCCTTTAAAAAAAATCCAAAGAGGGTGCATTAAGAAAAGAACCTTAAGGTATACTGGAAAAAAAAAACCAGTATGGTTTGTTCCTCACCCTAGTCAGGTTTTTCAGCAGACAACTCCATACTCACTTTTGTCACAAGAGACCAGTATATAGTATTACAATTATCTGTGGGTCAAACATATCCCTTGCAATTCTTCAGTGACTCGGGAATTACACTAAGAATGAATTCAGTTTCAGAGTTCAAGTTTTGTTTCAAGTTACAATCGGTGCGTTCAGTAGAATCACTGTTACAACACAGACTGCTATTTTGTTGTAAAAAATTCTTCTAGGATGGAGACAGAAAGACAAGATAATCTTATAATACCGTTAGCCTACTACACTTTACAGTACATAAACCAATTTTCTTCCTTTTATAACTTCAGCTGATATAAAAGCATAGCTATTAACCGAGCCCCTTTTTGCCAACAAAGATTTCTACTAGACTTACATGAAAGTCACTAAAGTGCTGAAAACTAAGCCAGTAAACTTTAAGGCTACGTAAACCGCCTATCAAAAACAACTACTCCACATCAGTAAGTTGCCTATAATATGTATCCCTTGTCACAGGGTTAGTCACCCCATCCAACAAGACATGAGTGCAATGTTTGCATCTTTCCAGCTGTGCAACACTGAGGAAGCCAATCTGAATCTACAAAACTCGATAACATCCAAATCAAATGAAGTCCACCTTGTTGCTTTGTATTTTCCATACCCAGTATCCAATTTCTGCCCCTCTATGTTTATGAAGAGCCTCTATAAAGCAGGCCCATGCACAATGTCTAGCTTTACTCATTAGGACAAAAATCATTATCCAACTAAATTTACACAGGAAGCCATTAAGTATGGAGCACCTTCATTTTCCTCACGTAGTCAAATAAAATAATGTTCATTTCTAACATTAAAACAGGAAAAGAGGACTTTTCTTAAAAGCATCAAAAACCGGGGTAAGAAATGATGAAATAAAACAATTGAAAAAGAAAAGTTGAATTGAGAGTTGGCATAACAAGATTTCTGTCTCTATATCAGCTAAGTCTATCTAGAAGAAAAATGGCAAGAGAAAGAAGTGATTCTTATACAGGCAGTCTCCCTCTGTTCTTTAGAAAGCCCCACATTTTAAATTACATTTATGGACAGGAACCAAGCAGTAATTCCTCTAGGGGTTTGAAGAGTGGTTCTGACAAGATTTACATAATTTAGGCTCCCTTCGGCTATGACTTCAAATCTAAATAGAATATTTCAGAAATGTGACAATACAGCACAGTACAAGCTGGCACCATAATAAAGATAACTACTTCCACCGGTTGAACAGAAGACTCTTAGGCAATGAAAGAGCTTCAGGGAAGGCTTTTTCTTGGGTGGATGAGGGGGGTGTTACTTGACTGGTTTTTTTAAAGAAATTTTAAGCAAGTCACTACCGTAAGGTTTCAAGACCAGATTTCCACCAATACACAGCTTTCCAGTAGGGGTAGTTTAATGAAATTCTTAAAACAGATCTGAAATTCTCAAGCCTCATTAAAAATTTTAACCAAATCTAAAAGGCTATCATGTTGACTTGCCTTAAAAGAAAGTTTCCAGTTCCAGACTCTAAGATAAATACTAATAAAAGAATTTGGGCAACTCTACTTCAGCATACAGTTTTCTGTCTCCATATGCCCCGTTTCCTGTGTCCGGTTCTCAATGGCACATAGGGGTCCATTGTAATTCCCACAACCAACAATAAAAATACCCTAACACAGAGTAGCGAGATGGTATAAAATAAAGATACTCATTCCTTGCCATAATTCCATGTCATCTGAGCAAACAGCTGCAATGAAGACATTTTCTAAGGCCTCAATGAAGTCAAACAGTAGGTGGTAAAAAAACTTCATTATCCACAGACATAGAACTCCAGCATTTCATCCTTCTACTGCATCACTAAAAGTGGTATCACTAAAATCTTCAAAATACACTAATATATCATCAGTATGACTAGTCACAGCAGGTCACACATATTACAGATGAAAACTGTGGTGCTTTGGAGGGTAATTGCTAACCTCAGCTAATACAAAATATCTGTAAATTCCAAGGATCCATCTTAGCTTTAAAACCTTCCTCAGAATTGAGAAAGGTGGTCAAGAAGTATCTCTGTTTCATTGAGTGCAAACCTGCAATTTTAAAAAGAAAAAAAGGCATACGGTTCACAAAGCTGTATACAAAATTGTGGGGTTTCAATACTCTTCACCCAAGACGTATAACAGTAGACTAAACTGAGTCTCCAAACTACAAAAATACAAGCAAACACGTTGGAAATTTGAAGCTTACACAAGTTCACATGTTTTGACATAACTTTATGCCACACCTTTCAAAAACAGAAGGAAAACAAATCCTGCATTCTAGTAAACAATATTTACATTTGAATTTTGGAATCGATTTCCATGACACATGAGAATACTCTACATTCCATCACAGTCCTAATATCTTTTTTTTTTAATTAAGAAACTCAACTAATACAGCTCTAATCTACCATTTTTTTTATTTCTGAATATTTAATCTTTATTTTAAAGGATCTCTCATTCATTCACATACACAACAGTCTTTAGAATTTTTCAACAAGAGAGATTCAAATTAGCTACTGGCCAAGCCCATCACATGCAGGCAACAACCACTTTAATCACCTCATTACAGGAATCCTTAATTCACATAATTATGAATTCTATGGCCATTTTACCTTAGTTATTCACATCACGGTCAACAAGAAAAAACACAACCCATCAACAAATGGTTACTAGAAAAACTAAAAACTCCTGTAGGTTAAGCATTTCAGTTCTAATACCTGAGCAAATAAATACTACAGAAAGTGGACTTTTTCATGTAAAAACTTTGAAACTAGTACAGTTCAAAGGACATACTATTTGAATGTGGGATGTTGCCAACAGAAGAAGAATTTGCAATCAAAATGGAATCAGCAGCTTCAGAAAAACAGTTTCTAAAGCATGCATTGATACTATACCTACTGCATTTCAAAGGCCATCACAGTCCTCATTCATATTCAACAGTGTTATTCATCTTCTACCTCTGTGGAAGTTGAGGGCAGACAAGCAGAACACCCGAGTTACTGCCAAATGAACAGGTTATTGACCAGTATCATAGAATGGTTTAGGTTGAAAGGGACCTTAACGACCATCTAGTTCCAAGCCCCCTGCCATGGGCAGGGACACCTCCCACTAGACCAGGTTGCTCAAACCTCCATCCAACCTGACCTTGAACACTTCCAGGGATGGGAAAGTGAACTTGAACACTTCCAGAACTTCCAATCTTCCAACGAAGTGAACTTTCACACTTCCAACTTGGCCTTGAGCACTTCCACAACTCCCCTGGGGCAACCCATTCCAGTGCCTCACCACCTTTATAGTGAAAAATTTCTTCCCAAGATCTAATCTAAATCAACCCTCTTTCAGTTTCAATCCATTACCCCTCGACCTATCACTACATACCCTTGTTAAAAGTCCCTCTCCAGCTTTCTTGTAGGCCCCTTTCAGATACTGTCCTCATAGCAGAGGTGCTCTAACCCTCTGATCATCTGCATGGCCCTCCTCTGGACCTGCCCTACAGGTCTATGTCCTTCTTATGTTGGGGGCTCCAGAGCTGTACACAGTATTCTGGGGCGGGGGGGGGTCTCTCTTTCCAGTCAGCAAGGTCCTTGTGTACCGTTTCACAGTGAACCTGAGGTTGCAGAGAAACAGCACTCCTCTCAGCCTCTGCCACTGCTTCTAATGATTTAATCTTGCACTTGATTAGCTTATGTTAAGCCTGACTTTAAGAATTGCCTGGTGACAGAGGAAAGTGGAAGAAGATCTGGTCTAAATCAATGGCCACAATTTCTCCCTAAACTTCTGCTTCTCATTAGCTCACCATCTCCAAAAAGTCAAAGAAAATTATTGTACTAGTTATGCCTATAATGGCAGGGCATAGATTCAAGAACATGTCTGGTATGTCCCATAATTCAAACTTTGGTATTCGTGTGGCAGCACAGTCAAGCTTTTTTTCCCCTCACCACATTCTATTCTGGAGCTTCCTCAAAATCTACACTTCAGCATATTTGTGAATCCCAACAGACTGAAGCTAGGCAATTTGCTCAAAATGGAGCAGACAGACACACAGAGGGGCTAAATCAACAGTTACCTTTGCCAACAGAAACCTTACTCAGACTTTTTAAGACTCTCCTGACTCAAAGTGCTGGTCTTCAAAACGAGAGCCCCAGGAGAACAAAAGAACTTGAAATAGCAGTTTCACAGTAAAAAACCTGAAATGCATTCAACCATTAATATCCTTAAAACTACTCATGATACAGAAAATGCTACAAGCAATTTGGCATTGTTCCACAATTGAATAATTTAAATTTCTTATCTCCTTTGGAATATTATATTCCTACTGTGTTCAGTGAATGAAGTTTCTCAAAAGCAGTGACTGCCTGTCTGTCTTTTAAAGCTCTCAGACAGCTGAAACTCTTCTTTTTAGTCATTTATTTTGTAACTTTGATCTGGGGAAATAACACAATCGTAACAGTAGTCTACAGACTACAAAAACATTATTTAATAACAGTCTCAGTCATCAGGCATATGTTTTTGAAGAGCTTTAGGTTTGTTTTTTTTATAGTAGGAAAGTTGACATTATCAAGTACTTTATATTCTACTGTCTTCCGTATAGCAATTCTAATTTTCATTTCTGTTATTTCATTTCCACCATAATTTCTAAGTGTTGCACAGAACTGTGTTACAGAAAAGCTAAAATAGCAAATATCAGTATCTGGCATCAGGGACACACTGCTTAGATCACAGGCAGTCACATCTAGATTCCCAAAAGCAGTATTTAAGACATATTAGGCAACTACGTATTTATTTAGCCAACAGAGGTTGAAAACAGAGACTAACTTTCAGTAAGCAACTCCATATACTAACAGGCTTCAAATTTACAAAGTGCTATGCTGATTTAAAAACAAATAATATAATTTAAAATAATAACAATAATTAAAAACCTACAGTCTATGACAACAATCTAATGGCACTGGTGGTTAAATCATACTAGAGACCTCCAAGTATGATCAAAAGAGTTTTGATGGTTCCTTGTCTCAATAGCGAGTCACATATATACTGTTGAAGACTCAAAACTTTCAATTCTCTCACTCAGGTGCACAACAGAGGACATCAGAAAGTTTAAACCTGAATTAAATACAGTTTCTTCCAACCAAGCCTTATCAGAAGCCTCAGTGTCCCAAACTATTTTTCAGGGCTCAACTACAAGATGAGTTAGAAATCCTCTGCTTCTGTTTCTCTTCACCTTAAATAGGGTTTTGTGAAGAACAACACTGAAAGCAGCATCTAGTCTCTTCTTTTCAGCCCCAAGACTATGGGTGAGGTGCGTATGTGAAGTGACATCTAACCATAGATAACAGGACAGTTTCACCACTTACCACTATGACAGATAAATATATCGCAATTTTTAAAGATAAGGAAGAAATCAAAGCTTCTTTACTCTTCTTTGGAGTTACTCTTTTGAACTCTCCGCTAACAGAAGCGGAAAGGAAGTCTTTTATATACAAGCAAATTCTTTCTTTAAAATGGAAGCACGCACAAAAACTAACTGTGAGAAATTCATCACTTCTGAAAGAAATAGCTATTTAATACACAATTCTTCACAAGACAGAACACTTCTCTGACCTAGTTCGGAAAAATTAAACAGACTTACTGTAATGGTTCCTATTTTGAAAGGCTACCAAAGACAATAGGGAAAACACTGTTTTGGGACTGTATACAGTGAAAAAGTATTTTCATGTACACAGAAGTTATAAAAAATGAACCAAAGCTCATTTATTTCACTTGGACTCCCCTTAAGTCCCAGCGCTGCTAAATGCAATAAAGCTACCTTTTAAGTTTCCCTTCTGTACAGAGGAAAAAAAAATCACTTCCATCTGCTTTCCTAAAACAGGTTGTCTTCCAGACATGCCCACCCTTCCCTCTTCTAGAGACAGTCTTTGCTCATGAGGTACCAATTCTGCATATGCCGAAAGAAGAATATTACCCTTTTCTTCAAATTGTTGCTCTTGGATACATAACCTGAATTTCAAATTAATTACTTTGATCAAATAAATTGATTAAGGTTTCCATTTGCTAGTTCCGAGACCAACCCTATCCTAAGTGACAAGACTCAATAAAAGCAGTTCCATATGAATTTTGATAATTGTTCTACAAGAAAACATTATAAATGCGTACTATTTAAAGACAGCCTGCAGAGTTTGCAGTCTTGAGCAAATTACTCATACAAATTAAGAGAAAATCCAAGTTCCTCACCTAACAAGCAACGATTGCAGTTGTACAAACAAAACCATCCAAGGTGATGACGCTCATAGGGAAGAACCTTACAGAACAGGCCAGTGTGTATTATCTTAGAGCAAAAATGAAGAACATCTTCCAGCTGCAGACTCCTGGACAGCTAGCGCAGTCAGAGAACGCAAGAGATTCCTCCCTCTTGCTCTGCTCAGTCTAGCTCCAGATCTGCTCAAATAGCTGTTTCCCTACTTTTTCAGCTTGGACAAAGTCTTATTCAAAGCTCACAGCCCCACGTACTACGTTTACATGGAGAAAAAAAATTTTTCGAAGTTACAGTTCTGGTTTTTAGTTGGTTTTTAGAAAGTTCTTAGTTGATGAATACAGGATTGTCAAATGCTGTATCAAAGCTCAAAGAAAACAAAGGCAGATCAGCAGTTTGCCCTTGAAAGCAAAACTTGTGATGCAATTTAAGATAAAACAATAGCTTGCACTATCTTGAAAGAAAGGAGAAAACCCTAAATTCTTCTCTGGCCCAAACTTGGAACAAAGTGCAATTCATGCCACTGTTGGACAAGTAGTTTTGAAACATAGTGGTTTTTTCTACTAGAATATAGTTTTCATTCTGCTCAAATTACTTATTCTCTCACTTTAGCAGAGGATTAATTAGAGGAATAGAAAAAAGGATATTTGGGGTTTTCTTGGGACTTAATTAAAAACTTCACGTACATAATAGACAGTAAAAGCATTCATAATTAATGCCTATACTGGTGACTTGGTTGGAACTTATCACAAGTTAGGGCTACAGCACATTTTCATTACATTTAGAATTATTAGTCTTGTGATCCACAAAAGGAGGACAAAGCGTGTGGCTCAACTGAGTGCCCCAGGGAGAGTGGGGAATGAAGGACTGCTATTACACTGGGGCACACGTTTGGGCAGAAGTCTTTTCACTGCACCAGGTTTTGCTGGTTTATTATTAAATTTGAAAGAAACCGCCCTGGGATCAGCAATTCATTTCTATGTGCCACTGTATTGTTTGATTTGTATATGTAGATTTCCAGGGGTGATTTCCCTGCTATTGTCAAGGCCATTAGACACCATCTTTCTTCACTACGGTGTAGGTCTATTAGCAGAGCAATATTCTTATGAATTCAGACAGCCAAATCATGTGGAGAGCTGATTCCTAACACTAGCTATATTATTTCTATTATCTCTTTACAAAGAAAAAATATCTTGCTGCATCCTAGCTAAATCTGTAACTACTAAGACTGCTCTCCATTTCTTTTTTAATTGTATCCATCCATTTTTCACATGCAAAGCCCACAGAAAGTAATTATTCTATACCCTTTTAAAGTATTCTGAAGAAAACAAGACCACTTGCACATTGAGAGATTGACCTAACAAATTAATTTTCCCTCTTAATATTCCGGTGTTGTCTGAAAGTTTAGAGAACATTCCCCCCCAAAACCAGATTGGGATATCTAATCTGTGTCTGGGAAACTGCTACCTGGGTAATTTTTCCATTTCCATACAGTCATTTTTAGAATCTCCCTTTAATTCCAAAACAGATTGCCTTCAGAAGAAGAGAAAGAAGAAAAAAATCTCTGAAGGTAAAATCTACTAGGCTTCAAAATAACCTAGCCAACTATACAATTCTTGACTAATACTTTTCCATTTTACAGTCCAGTGTAACCACACAGCACCTTGAGGAATGTGTAAACAAAATGAACTTTAAAAAATTCATACCAGAGTGCAAAAATGCTCACAGCTTGTAGCACATGTTTATATCCTTGACCTTAATGAGATTATTTTAAGCCATTTAAGAACTTCGAGCAAAGGAAAAAAACACAACAGTAAATTACTGGTTAGAACATGTTTTGAAATAAAAAAACAACAGTAAAATAGTGGCTGATGTAGAAAAAAAATACATACTGAGCTAGTGTGCTTTTCAACCACCACCTCCAGATTACATGCTGGATCCCAGCTTTGTCACTCAGAAAACAATAAATGGGGAACTCCCTGGCATTTCTCACATACCTAGAGAGAAGACTGGAAACAACTTTGTGCTATGCATTGTGGGCTAGATCTCATTCTGCTGTAGGAAGATGATTTACAATAATTTGGGAAGTTTGAATGTGCAGTTTGTGATGCCTTCTCAAGTGTTTATCCCTGCTTCCCTCATATCATGTCCTCAGTGGTACGCACATGCGTGCACTTGCATGCATACACACATAAATTCAAACATCTGACTCCAAAAAGCAACACAATGAGATGCCACATGTATTTTTTTCAGGTAATCATTTAGTACATAAAGGGAAAGCATTCTGCTGCATGCTCACAAAACCTCACGGACTAGCCAAGCTAGGGAAAATAAACTCAAATCACTTAGAGCAAAGATAATGATTCTCTCTCTAATGTAATCAGCATGCTGCTTAGAGCACAAATTTACTGTGGTACTTGCAACAGAACAGAGAAACCTCATCCAGAGTAGTATATCCCCAAATCACCATTTCAATTTAAAATAAAGGTTTTTCTGATTTTGGGGACATTTTACACTGATTTTTCCACTTCTAAAATCCAGTTACCATGAAGATTAAACTTATATTCATTTGCTTATATTAAGAAGTACGTGATGACAACATAAGACATGGCTTAAACGGCTATCTAGAGATTTTCCGTGTTTTCAGTCTCTACATCCTGCTGTTTTGCAGATGTAGAGCTCTGTGCAGTGGAGCAGAGGGGAGCAACAGGCAGGGTAAATCTAGAGCAACTCTTTGGGGCTATAAGTTACAGCACAGCAGAACTGTGCAAAATTGTACAGTTAGTACCTCCTCATGACTTGCTCATGATACTAAGGATACTACAAATGATCATATAAAAGCTATCTTCATTCCCACCTCTATTCTGCACAAAACACTTGTATTTCAAACTTTGAGACTATCAGGTCAAAAAGTGCTCAAAGAAAACAAATTAACAAGCTCACCTATCCCCATCACCACCAGAATAATTCAAATTTCTTCTTTATTTTTGTACAACTACCCAGATTAGAAATGTGTAAATTACATGTTTCAAAGAGGAGAGCTGGGGAAGTTGTCAACAGAATAGGAACCAATATGAGTGAGACAGAAAGCCGATGTATTTTCCTCTCACTCTATGAACACTTTACATATTACAGTTACATCAGTGGCCTTTACCTATTATGCCAGAGCCTCATGGGGCATTAACAGACACAGATCTGCTGGCTGATGTCAAACTGAACTAATTTAAAAACAGTCAAAGTTCAGCTGCCTTTTTGTCCCCTCACACTTCTTGAGCATTTAAGCCTTTTGGATGATGGTGCTTCAAACGACGAGACAGCGAGCATCACTATTACTACTAAGTCTACAAAATAACAAAACTAAAAAAAAAACATTAAACCCAAAATTAATAGAGCTGAAGAGACTAGAAAAAATTTTAGAATCCATAGTAAAATAAATAAATACATTTGTTGAAAATACTATCATGAGTAAAAGTGTCACCTGACTGAGCAAGCAATTTTCACCTGGTATAGCAGTTGACCTTCAAGAAAAACCCCACCTATCACATACAGTGTATTGCACCAAACCTGCTGTTCAATACACCAACTGCACAAAGTGCTGCTGGCAATCCAGGAGTCAAGCTTTTGCTTTAATCTTTCACTATTACTTTTCTATATAGAATACACTGACTAGATCCAGTTTTCCATTCCAAATTTTTTTTTTCCCCTTCAAGTAAGGAGTTTTTCCTGTGTTCAGAAACAGCATGTTTTGTTTATTGGGTTTTTCTCCCATCTTCATTTTCTTTCGCATCCATACATTTATAAAGCACATACTAATGACTAAAGACTGTTTTATTAATTGGTAACATTTACATATAAAAAACATCTACTTATCCATGGCCAGATTAGAGTATAAATTTTGCTTCCCACAGAAGATTCCCAGATTGCTTTGTACATCAAAATAAACAACAAACCCAAAAATGTAAGTACAGTTGAAGAGACCTAAAGCTATAAAATGATTATTGAAAGCAGTTGCCAAATTTTCCATATTGCAAACTGATGTTTCTGTCCTAGATGGATCAAAGACAAAATCCAGAAAGAGGCCTTTTTAAAAACCAAAAACAATACAAAAAAAGCCTCACTCTCACGAACAGAAGGGGAAGTTGGGTAACAGACATGCAGCAGTATTTCTTCATTCATTAAATTTAAATTAAACTCCTAGAATTGTTGGGGGGAACTGTTTTGCAGTTGTTTTTCCTGTAATTTCTTCTGCAACACACAGCCCATCAGTGGAAGTTGCAGGTTTTTACCTTCCAAGCCATTCATGGCTATGTACTATTTGCCAGGGTCCAGCATCGACAACCTGCAGTCCCGCAGCCCCATGACTTCCTTTTTCTTACTTTCCATTGATTTTGCATTTAAATTTCCATCCACTGCAGCAAAAACATTCTTTAAACATGCCCGTTCCCGAAACAGATCAATTCATGACTCCGATTCATGTTTTTGAGAGCAGTTGGAGGGGTTTTGCAAGCAATTTATTATTTTGACAGAAATTCATGACAGCTGATTTGCATCATGACATTTCTAATGTTTAGATGAAAAGAAAAAAAATAAAAACACACAACTTATTTACTTCATTTCTTCCAAAGAGTACTGAAGGAGATACGATCAAGACAAGAAAACCCATGCTTCAACAGAGGCATAAGCCCTGGAGGGGAGAACAAGTTAGCCCCAGCATAATCTTTGACAAACAGGTCAACACAGAGCCTTCATGTGACAGAGATGGCTATTCCATAGGCTTCCTACCTCCAGGGAAACGGCACCGGGCTCCAGAGCGAGGGCAAGGGCAGCTCCTCCGAAGTTGCTCGTGAGGGCGGGTGCGGCAGATGCCTCCCACCTGCCCTGCCCACATTCAACCCTGCCCCATCCCAGGGAAACCTCAGGCAACCGGAGCACAATCCAACTTGAGGAATGACCTCAAAGCAATCATGTGCCTTTCTCCCAGACAGGAAAAGCCAAACAACTCTCCTCCTATGCTGCCTGCTTGGCTTAGTCTTGGTTAAAGACCTTTTGGATAACATTTCTCAAACTTTAAATTACGGGATGAATTGAATAAAATAGGCAAGCCTGATACTACATCTATTTTTAAGTTTTGTGTTTGGGGAGTCAGAGGAGGGAGAAGAAAAAAAAAGCAAAAATGTGCAGTCCTTGCTGTCTGGTCATAAACAAAGCAAAACGTAACTCTTCTGTGATTTTCACCCAGCCTCTACAGTAGTAGAACAAATCAGCACAGAGGACAAGCATAATGTAATTGCATTTATACTCCAGAAAACTTCAGCACCTTGAATTTAGCGACTAAAGTTGTGCAGAATTTTAACACAATGCTGTAGTTTGTTTTGAAATAGCAATACCTTTAAATTTTTGAACACGTTTCCTTTATTGAAAATTAAATTTAGCAGTCCACTACATTTGAGGTCCATAAGCTTTGAAGTTGTTATTAAGTGGAGATTTAATTCCATATCCTGTTTTTAGACTGAAGGAAACTTCAGCAATTGCTGTAAGTCAACACAAGTCACAGCAAGTTCTAGCAGTAAGGTCACTGTCAACGCACACAGAATTATATGTGACAAATCTGCACTCTTTTAGCAGCAAGAAAAACTGCAGTAGTCTTGCAGCTCTAGCCCAATATATCTTCAATTCTAAATATTAAGAAATGCTTTACTTAGAGGTGAAAATTGGCTGGCATAAGATAGGCTACTGATTTAGCTGGTTTACTGAAAAATAATTAGGCTCAAAAGGTTAAACGGGTCTTAAATTGGGAGCAGATTGTTAACATTTGATTTAGGAGGCACAGTATTTCCTCATAGTGAACAACGAGTACGTGTTGAATTCATTCAACCTCCTGAGTAACTAGACTCTTTAGTAGATGGAAAAAGCAATTCCAGTTTGTTAACTGAACCATTTTAGTATTTTCCATTCTTGCAACATTCTTTCTAATATGTTTAAAATATTCCCTGCATAACATAAATAATAATTTACTTTAATAACATGGCAAAGAATTAGCTCATTATATTAGTTACTAGTCTTTCTGTCTTGATTAATAGTTAGGGATAATTATTATAACATACAATAGTAAGAGTCATAAAATATGTCAAGTTTAATGACTTCTTAAAAATTGCAACTTAACAT
Organism: Pluvianellus socialis; assembly: GCA_013400795.1. NCBI lineage: Eukaryota > Metazoa > Chordata > Aves > Charadriiformes > Charadriidae > Pluvianellus > Pluvianellus socialis. The sequence continues at coordinate 69,300 of VZTS01019857.1, read as the reverse complement.
TGATATGCCTCATAACACTGAAATAGTATAGCATCCAAAGCATGGATCACATGAAAAATAAGAGAAAATGCCAGTACAAAATGAAAACAGAAGATAACTAATCCAGAAAAGGATGTTGGGATGAAAATGGAAAAACTGGACAAAACTGGAGAACAAAAAGAGCTATAGGAGAAAATAAAACTACGAGGCAGATGGAGAACTGGGGATTTCACACAAAACTAGAAGAAAGAAGAACCTCTCCCTCAAGGAAGAGAAACCCAGACAGATGAAGAGAATGAAAATGTAAGAAACAAAAAGACCTGACTAAACTAAACTACATCAAGTCCCAGATGATGCAACTACTAACAGAATGGCTAAAACAGGTAATATTCCTGCAACAATTTGACAAGAATGAAGCCCAAGGAAGTGGCTAAAAAAACTTATATACCTGGGTAGAAAATTCCAGTTTGAAGTGTTCAGGAAATAAATGACATCTGAAAAAGAGGACCATCAGTCCAACACTGCGTATATGGTCAAATGCTTACCACACAGAAGGCACATTCCCTCAGGAGCTCTTCAGGCTTGGTGCCTTGGACACAGGAGTCTGGAATCGTGACACATCATTAGCATCTCTTCCTCTCAGTTCAAATAACAAAAGCAAGCCTGCACACAGCAAAACGCATTTCCAGCTCTCACAGAAACGAGGAAGAAATTGAGATGCAACAATATAAGAAATCTGCCAGAATTCAAGGGTTTTTTCTTTTTTCTTTTTTTTTTTTAAGAGCGACCTAAATACTACAATGAAGAATTAATTACAGCAGTCATTGCTCTAAAGGTCTGATCAAGTTCTAAACAGCAGGATCAAACTGGTGCAGAGAGCGTGACCTATTCACCAAATCAGACCCAACTCAACTGCAATTTCTGCATTTTCTTAAGAATGAAAGGTCATTCGATTCTACTGAGAAAAGTCAGTATGCAGAGGGCAATGCTATTACAAGAGACAGCAGGCTGCCCTGCTGCTGGTGAGGGAAAAGAACCACAGAAGGTAAAGCACGTTCTGTACATTTTGAAAAAGCACCCTTTAAGACATAATTCCACATACATTTAAGTTCCAACTGAGCAGGAAAAGAATCCATAAAAAGGATTTAGATATTTTAATTTATATTCATTGCCTTTAAAGTTGCTTTTTCTATAGGTGCCATTCATTACTGAATCTTATTGACCTTCTTACCTTACATTTCACATTAACCAACGCTATTGCATCCATGTTCCTACCCACAAAACAAAATGTTTTCTAAGATACCCAACAGTCATGATTGTTGGAGCAGCACTTAACAGTGCATTCATCTCCTATTTGGGAGCCTCAACCACCAAAGGAGCACTTTTTCATCAACTGCTTCTGCTGTGACAGACATTGCCTCTGTATCATCCTATGAAAAGGATGGAAGAAGGATGAATATCAGCATTCGGTTCCTAGAAAACAAGCCTATTCTGTTGTTTGGCTTTCAGTCCGTTGCAGCAGCGAAGTAGAAGTACATGTAGTACAGCTGAGTCTATTAGTTACAAGGACAAACTAAAAGAACAAGGCAATTTACAGACCTGAAAAGGCTCCGTCAAGTTACCACCTTCCTGAAGTCTGCAAAGCACAAAACAAGCCCTACTACAGAACAGCATCACATTCCTGTACTGCGCTATTCCTTAATTAATCCTTAGCCAATATCTGCAAAGAAACCAGTATCTGAAATCTTACATTAGTATTGTTGTAACCATCACAATTACATAGTTTTAAGGTAGCTCTTCTCCTTTATTTTACATTTGTCCTTCTCCTGAAGGACCATACTCTACCTCGCAGTTGTTAGATTACAATGAAAGATTTTTTCAAGCTAGTGAGATCATCAAATAGGATTTTCAGTGCTTTTATAAATAAGTTCTACCCTCAAAAAAAAAAAAGGAAAAAAGCACAACAGAACGTACTGCTAATATCATTAATAAGCCTAAAAACTTCTCCTGGGAATTTATAGATAGTCCTCTGAGATGTTCCTGATCTATCCAAAGATACCAGATTCCTAGCTTAAGACACAAAAAATGTCTTTTTAATGATTTCAATATTCATGTTCTTCCTCACTTATCTTGATTAGCCATCTTTCCCATTTATCCTTGATACATTTAATGTAATAAAGCACATTGAATTTTATCTTTCTGTTCAATACATATTTTAAGTCTTTATAAATATATTCAGCACATACTTTATTTTCCATTTCCAGTGCTTTAGAATTTAGTCTTATCCTTGAAGAAATAGCCTCAATTCTCTAATTTTATCAGTTTTATGACATTTAAAAACCAAGTGTTTTAATCATGTGGAAAACCGTCTTTCATCCAGTTAGTTGATTCTATAATTTTAACATGTCTTGTACTATTTGGACATTTTTCCCACTGGGGAGAATATTCAACATAATTATTTTGCATACAGTATGTGCACAGCTCACTCATCTAAGCAATCAATGCATTGCTTATACAGCAACGTTGAGTTTAAATTTGAATTATCTCACCTGAAGTGTTTCATATACTAAGGACATAACCCTAAAAACCTTAAGCCCACAGTACTCTCGGTGAAGTCAAAATGAACGATATACAGGAATAGTTTGTAGAGCCTTATACTCTATCTCCCTCTCAGTTATTGTAACCTGTCCTGGTTTGAGGTAAAACAAGACTGATTTTGTTCAGTAACTCTGCTTTCTAACTAGGCCTCTTCTAACTGCTGAAAATAACAGCATATTGTGCAGAAAACTGCTCTTTCTCAGAGTGATAAGACCCATGTTTATAGCTGATGCCGAGGCACGGTATGCAGAGAGGCCCTTGCTTAGACTTATTGCTATAATAACCAAGACCAACCAACTTTGATATTTGCACCATTGGAGGGTCGGAAGCAGAAAAGTGTAGAGGGGTCCCACCTGTGGGGAGGAGCAGACAGGACAGGTGACCCAAAACTGACCAAACAGGGTATTCCATCCCATCTGCATCATGCTCAGTATAAAAGCTGAGGGATCAAAGGGTTAGATTCCGTTGTTTCAGTTGTTCCAGTTTTATCTGTTTCCTGTTTTTACGGCTTCACCTTCTCCAACTTGCTTGGGCTTCTGCTCTTGCTGGGACTCTTGCTTTCCTTCTTCAATGGCCGGCATCCGAGGAGGACTCCGTTGGTTCGTCTGCCTTTGATCCCGACCCGTGTGTTCCTGGATCCAGTTCCCTTCCGTCGCTGAGTCCAGTCTGGGACTTCCCGAGTGCCTGCTGGTGACGTGATTGTCATCCTGGGAGCTTGATACAGTTTTGTATATATTTCATTATTCTCTTTTTGTTATTTTATTCTTTATATTTCATTAAAGTAGTTCAGTTCTTACTAAACTAGCCTCTCTTCTCTCTGTCCTGCTCAGCAGGGGAGAGGGAACATCTGTCGCTCGGCTTGCTTGGGCCAATCCGGCCCAAACCCACGACATAACCTCTATTACTAGTAGAGAAACATAAAATTACACACCAAGTGTAAGCTGACATATTGCTGACATCAAGTTATTAAATAAAAATCAATTTTCTTTGATATAAAATTTTAACTAATAAAGCAAGGTGGACTATGGACTGTACAGCAAAACTTTTACCTTAAGTAAGACTACAATCAAGCATAGCTGCACATTAATGTACAACTCAACCACAAAAAAAATCTACTCTCCCAAAAAGTACAAAAGAGACAAGATCGTCTGAAGCATGTGATACAGTCCTCTAACAACACGAAGTAACGTTATTTTTGGCACCATGCACTATTCCAAATAAAGTTCATGGGCTGTATTTACTGAACTTGGTTATAATTCAGCTCTGTAATTTGGAAGAATGACACTAACATACACTATTCCTTTAAAAATTTTTTAAAAAAGGTATACTGACACTGGCTGCAAGAAGCCTAAGTTACACCTTAGGAGAGCTCTGCTTAAACACAAATGTTTGCTTAATGGAAAGTTAAACTTAACTAAACTTGGAAAACTCAAAGTTTGCTTAACCTATATTAACTTTTAATTATAATAAATATATCCATTTGCGTAATACAGCCTACCAAAACAGTCAGTATTATGGAATTCCAAAAATATACTCATTCTTTAAATAAGGAATTAAAAATGCATATGAATTTTAAGATAATTCTCATGTAAAGTATATCAAAGGATACTTTTTGAAAGAAATAAAAGTTACTACAGAAAGATTTCTCTTCTTTACACCTATGGACTTTGGAATCTCACACCACCTACTCTCAGCGTCTAAGGGTCTTCCCAATTACGGGGAACTTTCCAAACACTATTCTCAGCCAGCTTTTAGGTTTTACTACTCTGTTGGTGAGGATGTCTCTTAAGTCAATTATTGGATCAGAGGGACATGCCATTGCCTTCCTTTGCTGAGAAGCCAGAAGAGTTTAAGAAAAGTTTACTGAGGTGTCTGCTCTGGAACATAGACTGCAGTCCTGTCATAGGGAGCTCAAGATAATTATTAAATTTAAGATAAGAAAGTTAATTTACATGGCTAGTTAATACTTGACAAGCCATATTACATTTAGAGCGTTATAGATCAAGCAGTCTCTAGCATGAATGAGGCTGGGGAGAAATGGCAATAAGGAAGGGACAAACACTATTCGCTTTTTTCACACCCTTGTCACTTGCTCTCCTCTTATAATCAGCTCATTACTCTAAAGATGTCAGCATTCATACACCGTTTCTGCCTTAAAGACAACTGGGTCTGCAACCACTTATCTGATGCCCAAAGCTCTTAAAAATTCAGTAATTACCACCACCAATTCCTGCTATATATAGCAACACCACCACCACCCCCCTTTGCCCTCACTGACTTCGACCTTTTGGGTTTGTGGGTTTTCTTCCTTTGTTTTGTTGTTTTTTTGTTTTATTTTTTTTAAAATTGAATGGAAGAATCCAGATGCAGGTTTCACTACAACAGCAAATCACATGGAACTGTTGCGAGAGAAGTTGAAAAAACAGTCTTGACCTTCCTTCCAACTTCTAATGTACGTTTGCATGGATGCACACAAATACACAGTGAAATGGCCATCATGATGCTCACTTTTTACAGTTGAGGAGACTGGAAATTGTTAGAAAGCAGTTTACCTTAATCTCCTTCTAGAAGTACAAGTGTGTGAGACTACACTTCAGCAGAGCTGATCAGAATTAAGGCTCGGTTACAATCTGCTGATCTGGGGAAACCAAAACCCCTCATGAAGACAGCCTGGCAACTTCCAGCTAAAGCCCACAGCTTCCATGAGTCTTGAAAGATGGCCTGGCCTGAGGCCAACAATATCCATGGCCTTTGGATCTCACAAGCCAAAAAACAGGCAGCAATGAGGAAAGAGGCACCTAGGAAAAAAAACCAAGCCAACAAACATTGGTAGGCACATCTGCCCAGAGACTACCCCACCTTCCCAGGTGCCATTGAAGAACAAGTACAGTGTTCTGCAAGGGAAACTGGACAATGATGAGGATGATACTTCTACCAACTTGGAGATGTCATCAAGGTCTAATCGAACCACCCCCTGCATAGAAACAATGTCAGTAAAAAATATGAGACAGGTCATTGTCGTAGGTGACTTGCTTCTGAAGGGAACAGAAAGCCCAATGTGTAGACTGGACCCACTCTATAGCAAAGTCTGCTGCCTCCCTGGGGCCCAGGTCACTGATATAAAGACGACCCTTCCTTCCCTAGGATGACCCTCAGATTATTAGCCCCTTTTGGTTTTTCAGGTAAGCAGTGATGAAGTAGAGACGAGAAGTCCTAGGGCAATGAAGAGTGATTGCAGGGCCTTGCGATGACTGGTCAAGGGATCGGGAACACAAGTCATGTTCTCCTCTATAGCTCCAGTTACAGGGAATGGTGACGGGGCAAACAGGAAGAGCCAGCAGATCAATGCCCGGCTCCATGACTGGTGCTACCAGGAGGACTTTGGGCTCTTTGACCAGGGCTTGATTTACAGGAGACCAGGCCTGCTGGTAATGGACAGGAAAAGCGTGCCTCGCAGGGGGAAAAGGATTCTAGGGCAAGAGTTAGCAGGGATCATTAAGAGGACTTCAAACTAGATTTGAAGGAGGACAGGGATGTAACTGGGCTCACTGGAGAGGCAGCTGGAGATGGTGGCCTGGCACTTGTGGGGCAGAGAGCTAGTATTTTTGAGATTCAGAAAGCCCACTGCCCCTTTAGGGCAAAAACTACATGCCCAGCTGCCTCTCTGAAATGCTTATACACCAATGCTAGCAGCATGGGGAACAAACAGGAAGAATCGGAGATCTGCATGTGGTCACAGGGCCATGATCTCATAGCAATTACTGAGACATGGTGGAGAGGAATAACCCCATGCATCAGTACAGGTTGGGGGCTGACCTGCTGGAAAGCAGCTCTGCATAGAAGGGCCTAGGAGTCCTGGTGGACCAACAGGATGACCATGAGCCAGCAATGTGCCCTTGTGGCCAAGAAGGCCAATGGCATCCTGGGGTGCATCAAGAAGAGTGTGGCAAGCAGGTCGAGGGAGGTCATCCTCCCCCTTTACTCTGCCCTGGTGAGGCCACAACTAGAGTACTGTGCCCAGTTCTGGGCTGTCCGATTCAAGGAGGACAGGGAAGTGCTAGAGACTGTACAGTGAAGGGCTNAGAGAAGTTGAAAAAACAGTCTTGACCTTCCTTCCAACTTCTAATGTACGTTTGCATGGATGCACACAAATACACAGTGAAATGGCCATCATGATGCTCACTTTTTACAGTTGAGGAGACTGGAAATTGTTAGAAAGCAGTTTACCTTAATCTCCTTCTAGAAGTACAAGTGTGTGAGACTACACTTCAGCAGAGCTGATCAGAATTAAGGCTCGGTTACAATCTGCTGATCTGGGGAAACCAAAACCCCTCATGAAGACAGCCTGGCAACTTCCAGCTAAAGCCCACAGCTTCCATGAGTCTTGAAAGATGGCCTGGCCTGAGGCCAACAATATCCATGGCCTTTGGATCTCACAAGCCAAAAAACAGGCAGCAATGAGGAAAGAGGCACCTAGGAAAAAAAACCAAGCCAACAAACATTGGTAGGCACATCTGCCCAGAGACTACCCCACCTTCCCAGGTGCCATTGAAGAACAAGTACAGTGTTCTGCAAGGGAAACTGGACAATGATGAGGATGATACTTCTACCAACTTGGAGATGTCATCAAGGTCTAATCGAACCACCCCCTGCATAGAAACAATGTCAGTAAAAAATATGAGACAGGTCATTGTCGTAGGTGACTTGCTTCTGAAGGGAACAGAAAGCCCAATGTGTAGACTGGACCCACTCTATAGCAAAGTCTGCTGCCTCCCTGGGGCCCAGGTCACTGATATAAAGACGACCCTTCCTTCCCTAGGATGACCCTCAGATTATTAGCCCCTTTTGGTTTTTCAGGTAAGCAGTGATGAAGTAGAGACGAGAAGTCCTAGGGCAATGAAGAGTGATTGCAGGGCCTTGCGATGACTGGTCAAGGGATCGGGAACACAAGTCATGTTCTCCTCTATAGCTCCAGTTACAGGGAATGGTGACGGGGCAAACAGGAAGAGCCAGCAGATCAATGCCCGGCTCCATGACTGGTGCTACCAGGAGGACTTTGGGCTCTTTGACCAGGGCTTGATTTACAGGAGACCAGGCCTGCTGGTAATGGACAGGAAAAGCGTGCCTCGCAGGGGGAAAAGGATTCTAGGGCAAGAGTTAGCAGGGATCATTAAGAGGACTTCAAACTAGATTTGAAGGAGGACAGGGATGTAACTGGGCTCACTGGAGAGGCAGCTGGAGATGGTGGCCTGGCACTTGTGGGGCAGAGAGCTAGTATTTTTGAGATTCAGAAAGCCCACTGCCCCTTTAGGGCAAAAACTACATGCCCAGCTGCCTCTCTGAAATGCTTATACACCAATGCTAGCAGCATGGGGAACAAACAGGAAGAATCGGAGATCTGCATGTGGTCACAGGGCCATGATCTCATAGCAATTACTGAGACATGGTGGAGAGGAATAACCCCATGCATCAGTACAGGTTGGGGGCTGACCTGCTGGAAAGCAGCTCTGCATAGAAGGGCCTAGGAGTCCTGGTGGACCAACAGGATGACCATGAGCCAGCAATGTGCCCTTGTGGCCAAGAAGGCCAATGGCATCCTGGGGTGCATCAAGAAGAGTGTGGCAAGCAGGTCGAGGGAGGTCATCCTCCCCCTTTACTCTGCCCTGGTGAGGCCACAACTAGAGTACTGTGCCCAGTTCTGGGCTGTCCGATTCAAGGAGGACAGGGAAGTGCTAGAGACTGTACAGTGAAGGGCTACAACGACGATTAGGGGGCTGGAACATCTTTCTTATGAGGAAAGGCTGAGGGAGTTGGGTCTTTTGAGTCTAGAGAAGAGCAGACTGAGGGGGGATCTCATCAATGCTTACAAATACTTAAAGGGAGGGTGCCAGGAGGAGGGGGCCAGTCTCTTTTCAGTGGTGCCCAGTGATAGGACAAGAGGTAATGGGTATAAAACTTGAATATAGGAAGTTCCATCTGAACATGAGGAGGAACTTCTTTCCTTTGAGGGTGGCAGAGCACTGGCACAGGCTGCCCAGAGAGATGGTGGAGTCTCCGACTCTGGAGACATTCCCAATGCTCCTGGACACCATCCTGTGCAACCTGCTGTAGGGGGACCTGCTCTGGCAGGAGGGGTGGACCAGATGATCTCCAGAGGTCCCTTCCAACCCCAAACATTCTGTGATTCTGTGAAACCTGAAGACACCCCCCCATAAATACAGTCTACACACACATCTCTGAATCTTTCAAGAAAAAAGTCTATTTAATTTTTTCCTTCATTGCCAGTTCATTGAAAATTCTGTGTTTATTCCAGTTTTACTGAACACCTCACTAAAATTCTACACCTTCCCCATTTGTACACATTTGCTTACTTACCGGACCAGAAAACATTTGTATTTCAGGGTGGGAGAAAAAAAAAGAAAGCTC
>VZTS01019857.1:4320-59612 GCA_013400795.1 Pluvianellus socialis | reverse complement strand
AGGGAGGTCATCCTCCCCCTTTACTCTGCCCTGGTGAGGCCACAACTAGAGTACTGTGCCCAGTTCTGGGCTGTCCGATTCAAGGAGGACAGGGAAGTGCTAGAGACTGTACAGTGAAGGGCTACAACGACGATTAGGGGGCTGGAACATCTTTCTTATGAGGAAAGGCTGAGGGAGTTGGGTCTTTTGAGTCTAGAGAAGAGCAGACTGAGGGGGGATCTCATCAATGCTTACAAATACTTAAAGGGAGGGTGCCAGGAGGAGGGGGCCAGTCTCTTTTCAGTGGTGCCCAGTGATAGGACAAGAGGTAATGGGTATAAAACTTGAATATAGGAAGTTCCATCTGAACATGAGGAGGAACTTCTTTCCTTTGAGGGTGGCAGAGCACTGGCACAGGCTGCCCAGAGAGATGGTGGAGTCTCCGACTCTGGAGACATTCCCAATGCTCCTGGACACCATCCTGTGCAACCTGCTGTAGGGGGACCTGCTCTGGCAGAAGGGGTGGACCAGATGATCTCCAGAGGTCCCTTCCAACCCCAAACATTCTGTGATTCTGTGAAACCTGAAGACACCCCCCCATAAATACAGTCTACACACACATCTCTGAATCTTTCAAGAAAAAAGTCTATTTAATTTTTTCCTTCATTGCCAGTTCATTGAAAATTCTGTGTTTATTCCAGTTTTACTGAACACCTCACTAAAATTCTACACCTTCCCCATTTGTACACATTTGCTTACTTACCGGACCAGAAAACATTTGTATTTCAGGGTGGGAGAAAAAAAAAGAAAGCTCTGCCTCTCTAATTTCAGTCTTTTTTTATTATTATTTGAAATAGAAAAGGTCATTCACAACACAGAATGCTGGTGATATATTAATGAAAGGGAATGACTCAAAATGGGAACACCTGACTCTGAACACTTCTAAAGTTTAATTTATTTTAAACCACTGCTGAAAAGTAACATTTTTTCCCTTGACATTATTCTCCAATTCATACTTAAGTATGTCTTTTATAATTCTGAAAGGCATAACAGCTAGCAATACATCAACATGAAAGCTGCAGTTTCAGATATTCCATTTCCCTATTTTACAAACCACAACAATATTACTTAATAGGCAAGAGCTGGCTTCCTTCAACAGTCTTCTATTCACTTTGGATAGGAAAATGTATATTCCTGCACAAGTAGAACATTTGAATATTTACAGTTTTGGAACTCCTGCATGACTGGAAAGAAAGGAGAAGTAGCCAGCAACATTTTAGAACAATACTTCGAAGAGATATTTCAACCTGTTCCCTATTTCACTGGCTGTCCTAAGGAGAAAAAAAAACAACCTTTTTTTTAAAAACAATAAATATTTAGACATTCCCCTTAGGGGAAATTTTAAGCAATAAACAAAGATCACATACAAGACTTGATACCAGGACTTTTTTTTTTAGCTGCACAGCTCTAAAACTTTGCCTATTTAAAGATAGAAGCATATCCTGTTAAAGTTTTAATACATTTTAAGAGTGGATGGTGATATTTTAGCTTTCCCATAGAAATGGGAAGAGGTAGTCACATTTAGAGATCTGAAGCTGTCATCAGCAAAATTGCCTTATTCCACCAAAAAGGGTAATTTGACATTGTTGGCAGGTTTCAGCAATACCTCTTCAGGACTGTCCTAGAATACAGCACTCAATTTAGGTAGCATCTATCACCCAGAGGGAAAAAAAACACCCCACACAGAAGACACACACCCCCCCACACACACAACAAGAAACCACACACACAAAACCAGAAACCAACCTACAACGTTCTTTCAGGGACGGGAACTCCTTGGTAATAAGAAGCAAGAAGGGCACAGGTAGGAATAACAACCTTAAAGGAATGAAATGCAGAATTCATTGCCAAGCTGCCTTGTCATTAGTGGCCTCTTCCATAAGGCAGGCAGACAGCAGAGGCACATGAAACAATAAACCCATTATAGCAGGGTTACCTAGACAATCCTGATTCATGGTATGCGGGGAGAGATGAAGCAAAGACCAGAAAGCATCTACGAGAAGACCATGGAAGCACAATTCATATTTTCTCTACCAGAATTTCTAGAATATGTATAACTTTGCTCCTTTTGATAACTTATTTTACCCTGTATCAGTTACACACAAATCATGCCGTGTTTCTTCATAAGAGGTAAGATCTTGCTTTCAGTTTATGTTTTTCTACAAAGTGAGCAGGGAAGAATGTTTTAAAATGTACAACTCAACTGTCTTGTTTAGGAATACAGCTCAGCATTGAAATGATCCCTGTAAAGGTTCTCTCAACTTTGAGCTTTACACTCAAATAAAAGGAAGATGGGGAAATCGGACATATAATCCAAAAACAGGTTTAAGTATTTAAGAACCCAAGTAACAAATTAATTATAGTTCCACCTCATCCTCAGTTTATCTACTTTGTATAAACTGAAACATGGACTCAAACCTCTTTTGAAAAAGCAAGAAAAGATTATTCCTTCACTCAACAGAAAAATATATGTAGAATACCGTAGAATGGGGCTGAAAACATTCAAATTAGCTTGCATGCGTGAAAAGAAGATTCATATTCTGTTATTTAAGTGACAGGTAAAGAAACCACTCTGAAGAATATTCCCAGATTCCTTCAAGTTTTGGAGGATGGCAAAATCGTTAGCATTAGCAGGTCAGATACATATCCAACTTATTTTCAGCATCAAGCATAAAGAAACTAAAAAGCATTTCTCTCCAAACAGCAGTCTGAACTAAGTTTTCAAATGCAATAATAGCGATGTAGAGGCTAAAATTATAGTTAGTTTGCAGATTTACACAAGAAGTATTTGGATCTGGTACGGACTGGGGGTGTGGAGGAGCACAGACACTGAAAAAAATCAGCGCCTCCATGAATAAAATAAATGAAAGGTGAACGGTGCATTCCTATCTGTGACGTTCTTGTTCCTGGTCTTACACTGCTTTAAGTATAAGAGGTCTTTGTGTTCATTCAACCTGGCTGAACACCAAAATACCATAGCACTGAATAAACAAGTCCAATAAACAAGGACACATTATTGAATAAGGTGTGAAAATTCATCCTAACTTTTGGCTAGCACTTTTTTCAGGGGCAGGAGGGAGACAGGCACAGGGGAACATGACTGGTTCTTCCACAAGGTAGAGACACCTGTTTTTCCCAGAGAAATTCAGAGCATTTCAGGTGTGAACTTACTTAAAAGACCAGCATGCAACCCCACATCATGGAAAGTAGTCAGACTAAAACTATCAATAAGGAACAAAAACCAATACACCATTGGACCAGAACAGAATAAACAGCCAGTTTGGGTGCTCACTGCCTTATGCAGAAAGCTTTATTCAACTTCATGGATCAAACGTAGCCAGACCATATACAACATGGGTTGTGGAAAACCAGCACTGCACAACTTTTAGAGTTACTACATACAATCTTTCTAAAACTTAACATTATATCAGTGCACGTAATAGCCTCGAGCAAGCAAAGAGGTTGGTAGCTACCCTGTATCATCATGTCAAGGGAAATTTGTTCAGGCTTTTGTGTCTCTCTGAGAAATAAACATTTTAATTCAAATTCAGATCAAGATTTCAGATGCTTCCCTTATGCTATTTCTGGCACCCTTGGCTAAACAATAATTTTTATTCAAGTTTTCAAAATACCTAAAAACAGTCACGCATTTGTTTTATAAATACGTACAAATAATGTCTCAATGCTTCCCTCCCCCCAGTTTTTCTTTACTAGGACTGAAAATCTTTATATTCTATTCTAGAAAATAAACTATTAGTTCTGTTAATGGCAGTATATTTATCTGAAACAGTTTGCCAAAAACATAATCAATAGATGAATATAATTACTTGTTAAAAATAATGAAAGAGTAGTAGCTCAACTTCAATCTTAAATAAAATTACTTACAGTGAAACAGTTTGAGTGCGTGAATGAGAATCAGACTGAAACTCAAAAGGAAAGTCTGTTACATCAGGAAACAGCAACATGATTTGTGTTGCCCAGACTGGATCAAAGACTACCAGGTAAATCCACGAGCTCTGGCTGCAGCCGTAGGAGTCCAGGCTATGAAGGGAATCTGCCTAAGTAAGACAGCTACCAAATTGGAGGACTAGTACGCTCGGAGATTTTGCTTCCCCACTTGTCCCCATGAACATTAAAATAAGAAAATAAAATAAATTAAAAAACCACAAAACTCCCTTACACTCACCCCCCACACACAAAGCCCTGTATCTCTGCAAATTCCCAGAGGCAGAAGCCTGCCCGAGATGCTTTTCTTTTCTCCTCTAGCTTCAAGAGTTCCTAGAAGCAGTAGAAAGCTATACCGACACAACTCAGGGTAGAGGACTGGGTCTTCACACATTCCATAACATGGAAAGATGGAAAGCTCTGAACTTCTTTCCAAGTCTTGCATTTATCAGTCTGCAACACAATTTGGACATGTCTTGTCATTTCAAGATTATCAAATTTTAAAGTCAGCAGATTCTGCCAATCAAAATTCAACGTCCACTATTTTGGGCTGGGAGCGGGGTGGGGGGGACTGGGGAGAGGTGGGAAAGAGGATTGAATGAGAACAAAAAGACACACAACAAAAAAACAAAACCAGAAATCAAGCACAAGCTTTACACTTTATTAGAAAGATAAGGGGAGAAACTGTATTTTCTTCCTGGTTTAAAATCTGTCAGATAAAACTTAGCGTATTTATTTGTATTGTCTTTCCCAAGAATAATCCTTTCTCTGCAGAGAATAGTTTTAATCAAAATATCTTTTTTTTCCCCAGAACCAAGCAACATGTCAAATAAAAACAACATAAAATTTTGAAAGTTGCTTCTCTCCTGGCCAGAGAATGCATAAGTTTCCTAGTAGAGGCTATCAAGCTTCCTTACAATGGTCAAACTTCAGTGGTATTTAAACCCTCTGATTATTATTGCTAGCCTATGACTTAGCCCACAGTGCCTTTCCTATAATGAAACAGGCTTTTGCAGCATTAACTCACAGTGCCACATGGAACCCTTCTCACCAGCAGTCCGGGTGGAGGGCTCAGCTGGCTTTCCACTAAGCCCACAAGCTTGCCCAGGACCCTGGGTGAACACCTGGTGGCTGAAGACCAGGCTGCTACAGCTACATGGCCACCATGTCAAGCCAGCCAGCTACGCTTACATCCACAAAAGCTAAACATGTACTTCGGGATCGCAGCACGGACAGAGCGCCACAGTTTTTCAGGCTTTTCCTGACACCACCAGCAACTCTCCCTAGTCTAGATTATTTAGCATTTCAAATAATTCTTTAAAGCGTTTAGTGTTAACACATATAAAAATGTACTCCTTTTCCTTCAGTTCACATATTTTTGAATAGGCTAGAAAAAACACGTAAGTCTTAATAGTGACTGTTCAAGTGTTAATTATCTTTTCGCCACAGGAATTCTGTTTGTGTCCTAGTTTCTCAGCACAGTTCTCAACCCTAAAATTACTTCAAAACATTAATATTATAACTTATAGAACAGGGTTGGTTTCTTTTTTTCCCCCCACATGCAAGTTAACTGAAACTCTGAGAAAGAAGTGCAGCCCAAACTTGTTCCAACCAGCACCAGAAAGTCTCGGGTCCTGCCTTTTTAACACAATCGTACTGCAGTCACTGGTGACCATGAAGAGAAAGATTCCCAGACAAAATAAAGCAAGCACTAATACCCTAGAACCATTTCTAAAATGTAAGATAGGTCTTTAAAGTGTCTCAAGTGAGATGTGCAGGATCAGTTAGAGGACTTTGCCTCAATGTATGTCCACACCATGGATCAGAAAATAATGACTGGTAAGAAAACAGAAAAACAAAACAAAACACCAACAACTCGGGGAACATAAAAATAATTCCCATAAGGCTGGCAAAAGCTGCAATGTTCATTAAGAAGAAATGCAGAGAAAGTCACAAATATTCTAAAAAAAAAATAACCTGGCTTCTGGTACCTGCCATGCGTCCAGCATTCCAGACATAAGTCCTAATTCCTCTATAAAATTTCCCAAGAGAAGAAAACAGAGGCAATACATGTAAAAAGAGGAATAACACATCCAGGAAAACCTATATCACCTGAAATGCTTCTTCTTCCCTGTTTTATTCTTTCTTTTCAGCTATTTTCACTTTAAAAATGAGTTACATGTTCTTAGTGCTACATATATCTCAAAGAATTAATCAGCTTGCTAACAAACTTCAGAGTTGCTCAAGATGGCCATACATGGCTATTAAAATAGTGTTGAGCAGAGTAGAATCTATCAAAGCTTTAGTAAAACCCAGATCAAGCAACAGTGATTACTTATTAGACCATTGATAAAAAAAGTCTTGCTCCTCAAAGATGGAAAAATCTCATCAGTAGAGACTGATCATACACTGTATTTCTCAAAAATCCATTCCAGAATGCCAAACATGTTGGCCTCTTACTGAATCCCCTTATGCCCTTGGACTACATTGATATTAATCCTCAAAACGTCCCATTAGAGCGTAAGTCTGTTTATTTAACCTTCCTACGTATCTAGGAGACATCCATAAAATCAAAGACTGTCAGCTAAAAGCAGTTCCGGCTACTGATTCCGACATGCACGCGTGTTCTTGGCTTTTTTTAGGAGACAAGGGGGATTATTTTTTTAAAAGAACAAATGATTTTTTTCCTTTCACCTTAAATTTGTAGCACATCAACAAGCCACCATCATCAAAACAACTCCTGCAAAAAAGGAGACCGAGTGAACAGCTGCAGATTCTCCATAATCACTAGTAATTCTGCTCAAAAAAGCAGCAGTGCTGCATCCCATAATCCCTACTCCAGTGAAATCAAAGCACCTGATGCTGGTAGGACACAGAAGCTTGTCACTCAGGTACCATGCTGCAGCAGTATCTGCAATGCACTTAACAGAAATAGAATTAATTGTCATCCTCTAAAGAGTTCATCCATTAGCACTAGTGTGTTAGGCTGCAATAAAAAGGAGACATCATTGGCAATGCTGAGGCTTATCTTCTCTCATGGGAATACTTCGAAATATTCTTATATTAGGAAAGCTTTTATATCCTTCTGAAACAGTACATAGATATCCATTTTTGTTCCACGAGTTTTTGTATTCCACATCCATTCTATTCTTTATAAATATTGCTCTAAATGCAAGGTCAATGGCAAAAGTCTACCGATACATTCAGTGTCAGGCAGACTTTCCAAATAGCCAAGATGAGCCAAAGTCCAAGAACCTGAGTGAGCAAAGAACAAACTAAGGGCCAGATGATGCATGTGATTAAAACACACCACACAAAGACACAACACCAAAAAACCCACCAACGTGTTAGCTGGAATCTTTGTTGAGAGTTAAGAAAAAAATTTAAGAAAAACAACTAACTACAAAAGCACACAACCAGAACTCTCTCAAACCTAGAAATTATTTTTAATGTATCAGATCTGGAATCTTTTTTCTACAAAAGAAAATGGGGTATGCATCACTTCAGCTACAGATTGTTTTCCCACCTTTCACTTCTGAACTTCTATTGGGGAGCAACAATAGAGCTCTAAGCATCACCAAGCCCAACTTTTTGATTAATCTAGGTAACATTTTCAGTTTAAAAAAAAAAAGTGTTTAGCTTACCCTAAAAAAAAAAAAGACTTAGGTTAATATCCCAGCCAATCCTTGCCTGTGATCAGTATTACTTATCTTCTACAAGCAAATACATAATAGAAGATTTCAAGTCTTTGTATTGAAGAACTCCTCTGTAGCAGACAAATGGGTAGAAATTACAATACAGAATAAAATAAGGGAAAGTTATAAAAATAAAACAACAGTAGGAAGGTAAAGAGTTAACACATTTTGTAGAAGTCACATGTGTCTAACCTGTTAGAGTTATCAGAAACACTGGTGTAGCATACATTAACTTGGTTAAAAAGAGTTTTACAAGGTTCTTCCCCAATTGCTTGGAGAAATTACACTGCAAAGTCATAAAGGGCAGATGTCTTGCATTAACAGATGCCCAGGAACAAGGATGTGTATAGAGTGAGGTGGTAACATTTGCTAATGCTAATAGAAGAGACTCAAACCTAAAACTGATGGCAAAGCTATAGGCTCTCAGTATCCTCACCAACCAAGTAATAAAATACTAAATAAAATTCAGTGCTACTTAGCACAAACTGCGCACATTTGGAAAAAGCTCATAACCACTTTTATAACACTGGACTTAAAATTAGCTGTCATCACTCAAAGATGTTCTGGTGGCACTGTGGAGAATTCGGCACAGCTCCCAGGGCTGGTCAGAAAAAGAAAGGGAATAGTAAATAGTAGTGCTTACTGAAGCCACTGAAGGAGAAGGCACTGTTTTGTTCTTAACAGTCATTAGTAGCTGCTGGCAAACCAAACATGAGGCTAGACTATCACTACAGCCTTTCTTACAAATTTGAGTCATTGGACTTAATCAGGAAAAACAAAACCACCATGAACTCTCAGAGGGAGACAGAGGTATAGAACCCAGCATTTTCCCTCCTGGCACAGCCAGGAGCCTGTGAAAGCATGGCTACTCTTCACCGCTGACCTCTTTCCCTCCCCCGCCACCATCCCAAAATACCTTCTGGTCCTAGCATCACCAAGGCCTTCTCTTCACCACGCTCATCCCCATGCTGTTTCCAAGATGACACAGAAGTCACCCTCATCCCTACCACAGCCAAGTGACAGCAGCTGGGTTAGAGCCTCAAGAGAAGGAAAACAGCCTCTCCCTAAAGCAATTTTTGGAAGCCGTAGCACATCCTCCTAAGTAAACCTTGCTCAGAAGGGCAGAAAAGAAGGCGTGTGGGCAGAAAAAAGCAACCCTTCATCCTAATGGGGCAGGGAGTACCGCATAGATCAGGCTGCTCTCAAACCTGAGATCCACTGCAGTAGCAAGCACTAGGAAAAATGATAAAAACAATGCCAGTTAGCATCACCTGGGATGCAACTTTAAGAGCTGCACCCTGATACACATGTACATATGCACATGTTCTCCTCCCTTGTGCTAAATACAGCCTTCACAGATGAGTATGTTGTGGGGCAAGCACAGACTAGCCAGAAGACCGTCTTTGATGGCCCAAGGAGCTCTGCCCACAAATTCCTTGGGCTGGCTGGCATCAATCACTTCGCACCTGCAGGATGACTCTAGCTGTACAGATAACTCTGGTTTCCCCTTCTTCTCTCATCATCCTGCTGCTCATAAAAGCCTAAACCGAGGTTAATCAGCAGCCCCTGGCTTCAAAATCCTGCTTTAGGCCAAAAATGAAAGTAAGTTTTGCCCTCAGTGAATTACTTCAGTGGAGTGTTTTTTCTTAGGATTAGTTAACATTAGCATAAGCTATTCATTTGGCTAGGAACGCAAAATGATTATCTGAAGAGATTGCTGCTGCCATCTACTGACAACTTACATTATAAACAAGATACAAAGCAACTTAAACAGAGGTTATATTCTAAAATGAGACAAACCATTTCAATAGAAGAGCCCAGCATGCACAAACTGACAGCCAGGCAACATTAACTATCCACGAGGATAATGAAGCATGAATAATACTGAAAGGGGTTTGTGCCTGATACTAAGTGAAGGAATCGTTTAGCAACAAGACCCCAACAGGTTTACTGCCTTGTACAAAAGAAAAAGGGACACAACCCATTGGTTTGGGGTTTTGTTTGTTGTGTTTTTGAAAGAAAAGGTGAATGGTTCCTTTGACTACTCGCCACCCAGCACTAAAGAAATGTTGTTATACTACAAAGATCAGCCTTTAAACTTTCTTTCACAATATTTTCTCTTAGGAGTAATATCCCAGCTCAGATTAGCATAATCAAAAGCGCCAGTTCTGTGCTTGGTTTGATACAGTTTTCTCTTCTTAAGGGGCTCGTCACTGGAACGTGTTGTGAAGCGAAACGGTTTCATAGGCCAAGCAGCTCTTCCAGCTACAGTCGATACCAACTTCAAAACACAAACCAGAACATCTCCATGATTCCCTTCAGTACGGATCCACAGACTGCAGAAAGATTTGTCTCAGTGTAGCACATTAATCCACCGGTATTATTAGTTTTCCTCCATCCCTAGGTTTCTTCCCTGTGTTAACAGCTAATATGCAAGGACGTAACTGCCAAGTATTTTAGTTGCAGTTTACTCAGCTAGAGACTGCTACACATTGTCCACTCCGCACCGGTGCACGGTTTCAAAGCCTTTCTTGTTTCCCATATAGCCATCAGATCTTCTCTCACCAAAACCAGACAGCTGTAGGAGTTGCCTCTAAAAACCATGGCTTGCATCGCAAAAATTCTCACCCGAGTCACCCAAAATAGCTACGGAAGCTAAAAGAATCCTGATCCTGCAGACTTACCTCAAATAGTGAAGGCCTGCTCAGTCCCAGGACTCTCCCTGCAGCCATGCATGAAGCTGCCCAACAAAAAAACATCTGCCAGAGCCCACACTCTTTGAGAACCACCAGAGTTCACTGCAACACCAAATACAGCAACCGCCAGTGAACCACGACAGAAGCGCACAGAGATGTTCTATAACTATTGTGAATTACAGATATCTACCCAATTATCTATTCTAATTACTGCCAATTATGCAATTGTAACATATACAATTCCATTTATTACACAATAACAATTGCTGCAGGACTCCTGGAGAACACCAAAAGCCATAAAAAATAAAATCTAATTCCATTCCAAATAATAATAATAAGTAATAATTCCAAAATAAGAGCTAATTCCATTAGGTAACACTTACAGATTCATGAATTTGCTCAGATTCAATGTTTAAATATAATCACGAGAGCATTTATGAACACAGATGGAGGACCACAGGACCCTATGGTGTTATCCACTGTACAGATGTACTTTAACATCTGTGTTCTATAAGAAAGATGGAGTGTTTGTACTCCACAAGTAAGCCCACATCAACCTACATGAGAGCCCCTGAACATTAAAAAGAGAATGACATTATCATTGTGAACTTCTTGAAAGCATCATAGCACAGAAGATTTGTAAAAGCAGAACTTAAAGGCAGATAATGAGATTACACTTTTTACTAAGTGTCATTGTTTTAGTACTTCCTTGTTGGTTTCACAGATCTACGAAAGTAGGCACTGTGTGCTGAAGACAACTCAGAAGAACTTTAAATGAAGAACAGGTAGGGTACTGGAGACTGGGAAACATCTTCACAGTGAGAACAAAGAGCTTACAAAAGGAAGGACACAACAGTCAGATACAAAGGAAAGAGTAACAGTCAAAAAAAGCCTAGGAAAATTATTTTTGCAAGAGCTCTAGTGGATATAACCAAACCTCATCTTTCCAAAGATCAAGAGAAAGGTATTTCAGGAAATGAAAATGCAAAATAAGATTACCCCAGTCCAGAGTTTTAGGCGAGAGAGACAGTAAGTGTGGTCTATCTTAAAAAGAAACTACAAAACATAGACATAGGCAGAACACAAGTACTTCGAAACACGTTCCTGCTGAAAGCAATGCTAAAAATGGTATGAGTAGCAGGAAGAGAAGTGGTATTTGCTTCAGCCATCAAAAGCAATGGGAACTTGACAGGAAAGATTAAGCAACTGTTTGATTCCCACTGAAATGGAATTAATGGCTAAATGCACAGGAAGAGGTCTCTGAAAGGCAAGATGACAGTGTAGTTTGGACAAACAGGTATTGAGGCAAATCTAGATGCAATTTAGTACTGAAAAATATGCAGTTTTAAGCTACACTTTTCTCATGTATGCTTCAACTCTAAGTACAGCACATCGTGAATCCCCCAAAAGAACAAAGGCAAAGGAAAAAGTTAAGAACGACCAGGAGAAAACAGAGTCACAGTCAGAGGGTGAGCTAGTGCTGGAAGTGGCATGCACTTGCATGAGCTAGAAAGATGTTTCTTAGCTCATGTTTGGAAGAGGTTATTCAAAGGAGATTAGCAAGAGACTTCTGTGGAGCGCAAGGGATTGCAACAGGACCAGGGAGGATACTGGGGTGGAAATGTAATGGGTGACACTAAACAAAGTAGTAATAGACTTCAGATATCAAAGAGAGTAACGGGCACAGCTGGAAGCAGGCAGGTTAGGACAGGTAGGCACCAAAAAGGAAGGATTAAAGCATGTTTATGCCACAAAAAAGCTGAAGGAAAGGAACAAATTGGGGAACAAGTTAAGCGAGAGATGAAAGTAGACACAGAAGAAAACCAGGAGACAGCATGGAATTATCAAAGCAAGCACAGATTGTAAGAAAGGTCTGTCTCTGACAGCAGTGGAAGGGAAGGGAGGGCTTCACTATCTGGAGAGAAAGTAAGTAACATCTGGAAGCAGGAAGGAGAAGCAGCAAGACAAATCAGGGAATCAAAGATGGCAAAAAGGCAGTAGGGCTTGTCAGGATCCTGTTAAGCCAGGAAAAAAGGAGATATAAAGTCTTTCAGTTCATAGTAAAAACAGGAGCAAACAATTATTCCCAGTACTTGATGGTTAAAAACTGAATTTTCAAGTACTGTTGGAAAGCAGACTGCAACAACAGTCAGCACATATACCTTAGTGGTACTGCATAGACTCTAAGTAACAAAAGCTCCACGGGCCCTTGCAACGCCAAGGAGAGATGTGGCCTTCTGGTGTCACTGGGCTTGCAGGACTCCTAAGATATATGTGTCTGGGTGAGCACTACACCTGCTTCAGAGGAACAGCTACTAAGGAAGTCACAGGTTAGGCATGTCTACTTACTATTCTGCCCCAACTATTCCAGGCAACGTCATGGTCCCCACTCTATCTCTTCATGAGCGGCATCAAGACAGCAGCTTCCTCCCTCCTAACGCTACACTGGCATTATGTACATCACACTTAGTGGGGGTTTAAGGCTAGAATTTACACCATTTAACTAGCATAGCGTTCTCTGCATAGCATTCTTCCAATCCAGTATGGCTAAAGAAATAAAAATCAAGGAATCTTGGGGAAAAATAATTACTTAAATTAAGGCAGACACAAAATAAGCGTGGTTATTTAAAAAAATAGGTCCAGTGTAAGTAAGATTTTAAATATGTACAAGATCTCACTGACTTGAATGCAAGATTACAGTAGCAGGACACAATACCTTACTAAGGCAGGTTAAAAAGCCCACATGGCAACACCCCTTCTCTCAACACAACCAAATTCATTTGAGTTCTTAACTGAACACTGCCTGATGTCTAAACTTCTGTGTACGCCCATGTGTCTATTGTTATAAGCACACAAAAACCTCATGCCAACAGTAAGAGGACAATCCACATCTCAGTTAAGTGCGGGCAGAAGTACATGCAAGCTTGGAGCTGAAAACGCTCAGAAACACAACAAAGGCTTTTGAGCAGTGTAAGGGGCGATACAGCTTCCAGATCTGCCTCTCCTACAGTTTGGTCATTTTCTGCTTCCTTCTCTATTTAGCACACTTCCTACTGTAAGTCAAAACATTACCAACACAGCAACAACGTATTTCATTGAAACTTACTGAAGGGATATTGTATTACAGACATAAATTCACTTACCTGCTTCTCAGCTTACAGATATTGCTAAACATGGTCATAACCAATATCATACATGTAGCATTTAGCCAAAAAACATCAGTGACATTCAATCCCAAAGCAACGCTACATAGTGCGGCAACATTTATTCTGGCTGCTCAGACCTTAACACTTCAACTGATACAGAGCATGCTCTAAAAAATTGAAATCACTGCTGAAAAATGGTTTTATAAAAAGTACATCCTTAGCCAGAAGAGACACTTTTATTTCAAGATGCCCTGGAGAGATCACTGACTTACAGAATGCTAAGCCACACACACAGAGAAAGCCCCACGGTCCAAGAGACCAAAAAAAGGCTCCACAGCTTCAACATAAATAAAAGCAGTCTCGATCTGTAAGAATATTTAAAAGATATCAAATGGGGAAGTAAAATACTAAATCCGTACAGCTATGCTGAAATGCTGGAAATACATTGTGTATGCCTGCCTGACTGCAGAGAAGATTCATTGACACGTTCTCCCATTTTTATGGCAGAGCTTACATACAACTATGCCACAAAAACCTGGATAACATTTTCACAGCTGCATTACAATGCAATTCAGATGAGAACCTCAGAAGTATGTCATTATTCCATTATTTCTACCTTGCATGTGGCTCTCCGGTTATTGATTTATAAGTCAGTCTGAAATCTTAGTTTGCGGCTTTTCTGCCAACTGTTAATAATACATTACACTTGTGATAAATGCTGTAACAACATAATTTATGTTCAGCTTTCACAAACATTGCAAGAAAGCTTGCGATTGACAGCACAACCATTTAGATTTGCTCATTAATCTCGGCTACAAAATCTTAAGCCCAACAATGCCTTTGGTTTAAAGAAAGGCAATTCATTAAAAGAGAATTCTGAAAACATTCACTACCTTTTACTTAATTGTCTCCAGCATTAGGTGTATCACAGCACTCCAATTTACACCTGTGTAGTTAAGTCTGTCATTTCTTCTACATAAATATCTTGCCTTTAGAAGGTTAGAAAACAAGCATATAGATTTACTACAGTAAAAACATGCCATATGAGTTTGCTACCACAACATTGTTTAGATTAGAGGAAAAAAGAAAAGACAGGTTTATAATTTTATGTGTGAAATATGACTAATTTAAGATATTTTCAGCACGCATAACAGCTTTTACTTTAGACACAGTCATCCGTATAACTAAACTTTCCTTCTACATGGTAATTTTTTAAAAATCAATATATCATAAAAGCCTTAAAAGGCAACACTTCACACACAAAAGCAGCATCAGTTTATTGAGCCAGCGCATGGACAAACTGACCTAATAGATTGGAACAGGTACCTCCACAGGATCATTAAACCACAAACTAAGAAGGATTTACACAATAGACACTAATGACTCTCCTAGAGAATCCACTGCAGACTATTGATCAAAAATCCATTTTTAAATACATTCCTAAAAACATATTCAAAAATAAGTAGGAGTGTCAAAATGTTTACTCAATAGAACATAATAGGCCCTCTGGAGCTATTACTGAGGTGCAAAAACATAATTGTACTTTTTCGTGTATGTTTTTGTGTGTAGATTGCAGAGTAATTTACAAAATTGGCTAAGTATCAGCATTACTATTTGGGAATATTAGTATATGGGGAAAATGAACCGTATATGGGTTAGGTAGGTTCTTTATTTCAGCAGCAATCACTCCAAACTCACACATATAGCAAACAACAGCTTAGGGGTTTTAACCATGGGTGTGAGAAGGAAAAAAATAAAAATCCAGTCTTGAATTTGCATTAGGATTAAACCAGATTGAGACAGGTTAAATCTGTTTACTTCTTTCCTGAAAAAACACACAGACAATTATTCTGAAGGATCTGTGAACAGATAACAACAGGGAAATGACACAGCATGACATTTGATATATAAATATGCACTGTTCTTTTAAAAAAACCCCACACACACCAAGAGAAAGCCATTGGTATAAATTCTGATCTGTAATTAAAAAAAAAATCAGTAGACAATATTGCAAGCCCCAAAGAGATCTGAAACTTCTAATCAAAAGTCCCCTTCTGTGCCAGTGAAAAAAGGCACCTAAGTATATAATATGTAGTATACGCATTAGCAACTGTTGCCCAGCAATTTTCCTCCCTGTTTCTCACTCACATGAGTTCTGGAAGAAAGTACCTCCCCAGGCTGGAATTGAGTGGAGTCGAAATAAATAACCCACATGCTTTAGGTGAAGCGTGTATTGCATTCTACTTCCAAAACCTTAACTGTTTTGAAAACACTATCTAATAATACGATTTTTAAGTATTTTGGACAAGGATCCATCAGAATTGCTCCGAGATCGGCATGATGTCAAGCTTTTCTCTGAAAGCCCTGCCACGCACTTGGCCTGCCCAGCTAACCTGGGCTAACACTGGTAGCTAATACTGCTAACCACAGCTTTAGGGGACACAGTTTCAAAACTACTGCCTTCAAAAGCATCATATAGGGACAGTGTTTCACAGGATGCACACGCATCTGCCACTTGTCAAGAAGTGGACAGAAAGCCTACGCACGTAAACTTGAGGTTTTAGGACCTCCCAGAGGAAGGTATTAACGACATGCAGTTCCCACAGGGGACTCTACCTGTGGTCAGTTGACCTCAGCAGGCTGCCAGCCACCCACCCAGCTGCTCTCTCACTCCCCCTTCTCAACAGGGCTAGTGGAGAGAATAAAATTCAAAAGTTTGTGGGTTGAGGTGAAGGCAGAGAGATAACTTACCAGTGTTGATGGTAACCATCACAGGCAAGTAGGCTCGACCCAGGGAAAATTAATTTAGTTTATTGCCAATTCAATTTCTCACCTGGATGGTGAGAAACAAAAGACAAGAACTAAAGCAGCTTCCCCCAAACTTTTTCCTCAGGGCCCAACTTCACTCCTTCATTCTCAACTCTGCTATTTGCTCTTCCCTATCCCTTAAGGGACACAGGGGGATGAGGAACCGGGTTGTGGTGAGTCCACAACACTTGCTCTCTGCCACTCCTTCCTCCTCACGCTTTTCCCCTGCTCCAGCACGGAGTCCCTCCCACGGGCTGCAGACATTAAAGACGTGCTCCAGCACAGATGCACTCCAAACTCTTCTCTGGCATGCACTGGCCACGGGCTGCAGACCATTCAGGGCATATCCACATGCTCCAGCATGCTCTCATCCACAGGCGGCAGGGAAATATCTGCTCCTCCACCTGGAGCAGATGAGCAGATCCTTCTCTGATCTTGGTGTTTGCAGGGCTGTTTATCACACTTCCTCACAGCAACACAGCATTTTACCCTTTCTTAGATACTTTTTCCCCTGAAGGCATCACCTGCTTTGCTGATGGGCAAAGCTGTGTCCTGTGGTGGGTCTCCTGCAGAGCCCCCAACCTTTTCTCACAGAGGCCACTCCTGTAGACCCCTCGCCACCATACCTTTGCCACCTATAACCAATACAATATAGTATGGAACTAATCTGGGAAAAAAACCCAAAACAAGCCAAACAGAAAAACCTGCCCAAAATGAAGCCAACCCAAACCCACCCCAACTACCCACACCACACCAAAGCACACACACCACACCAAAGTCTACAAAGGAAGAGTTTCACTAACACTAGCAGATGCTGGGTTGTGCCTCAGGCCTACAAGTAGGTCTACTTGGCCCACTCAAAGTCCAAAATCACCAACTCCACTGCTAGACCAAGGAAAATATATGTCCTTAAGATGCTTAATAAGTTATACTGCTGCATCCAAATATGATAAAGTGGAGGAATAGACCACATTTTTTCTCTACACTGAGAATGTACTGCCACACTACTTAAGATTTACAGCACAGATAAGTCAGGAAGTATCCTTTGCAATATAATAAAGATTCTTCTTAAACAAGTAGTATAATTTATGTACATTCGAACTAGAATGAGAGTCTGTCATTAAACTTTAAGCATTTGTATATCCAGGCATGCACGTGCCTCTGACAGCAATTAAAGAATAGCAGCAAGTCAGTCTTCACTTCACGACAATGACTTCTGGAGTTAACTGCTCAGCATTCAGATGAGCTTCTAAAACATCAGTTACTTTTCTTCCATGCCAAGCCGTAAGCCAAGTCAGCTTCCAGCAACAAAAATAGGAATATGGCTTCATCAACGCTGTTCTGGGCACATCTTTCACACACTGCATTACTTGAATTAGCAAAAGTTTCAGTATGATATTAAAAAGCAGAAAACTGGCAACTATGCTTAATTAAGATGCTTAATAACTTTTACAATAAGACTATTTTTGGATATTATACTGGCCAAGTTCACTCCCAAAATCCAAACTGTGATTCCCTATGTCAGGAATCTGCTTCAAATTGGACACCTGTACATTTCTAGAATGAGATAAGGAAGAAAAAAAAGAAATACAAGGTACTCTCCCTTCTGTCTTCACAGCACACAAATTGCTTTGGTTTTACTTATTATGCCTATAAATTGCATCCTTTGAAACAGGGATTTGGGATTCAAGAGAGATCTGTCTTTGTCAAAGCAGCTATCCTTTACAGTACCCAATAGATGAAGCCTCTGAAAATGACCGTTTCACAAATTCCTAGGATATAAGCTGACTAGGAGTGCTACATCATTTTGTTTGATCTATTGTAAGACACTGCCCTTTAATCACTCAGAGGTCTCTGTACTGAACCTAGTAAGTTGTGACATTTTAAAACTGAGCACCCACTATATCTGAACATACTAGACTTTCAGTGGCCAATCATCCTGTGATCATTTGAATTTGTCTGACTTCAATTTCCAAGTTTTCCCTCTTATTGTGACATCCCTAATTAAAGAAAGTACCTGATAAAACACACCTTTTGAGAGCACTTCCACATTAACCAAGTCACTGGTCTTTTCTATAAGCTAAAATTTGTCAAATCTTCTGGTTTCTCCCATAACTTCTGCAAGTTTTGAAAGCTTCTGTAAGGAAGGAAAGTAGAACAAGAGAGTTTCCTAGCACAGACCTAGACAGAGATAATAATCACCCACCCATTTAACTGCTTCGGTCAAACCACAGCATTTCAAGGGGAATTCCCATTTATTGACTGCAAGCCTAAATCATTTTGATAACAAGCCATTAATTTGTTTCTCATCCTCCACGTTTCTCAAAATACAGCTTTATATTTCAACAGCCTGAGTGGACCTAGCAGATTGATTGATTTCTTAGTCCAACTGAGACTGCCTCATTCCATCTAGCCATACCTCATCTACACATTAAAAACCACCCAAAACCAAACACACAAAAACCCACCACATACCATGTGATCCTGAGTACCAATCCACACTAAACTCTCTAGTATAGCAACTTTAATTATCTAAGTTTCCAGAGCCAAACCAATAGTTAACATTTGATTTCAGCAAAACTCTCCTACTCCCCTCTTCACAGCTGCAAAGTTGATCAAAATATTTCCTGAAACTGTTTTACGGAATGCCAGAGGCTCCCATGAAAACAGGATGCTTGGAGGAACATGGAGAAGAAGAGAGTAGTTTGAAACTTAAAGCCGTTTACTAAAAATACTTTCCCACAATACATAGAGCAGAACAATAATGCATGAGGGTGCAAAAAAAGGGGTGGCCACAAGCTTGCTTTCAGCTGCATAAAATGTAAGGTTCCTTTTAGCACCCAGGAGAATGCAGCCATATGAAACTCAATCCAAAGAAACCCTTGTGTCATACTGTCTCATTTTGTTTGCATACATACAGAAATCTATCACAATGAACAGTGCTTTGAAAGCAAATACTGCTTGAAAAGCATACCATGTGTGCACATTCATCACTATAT
Organism: Pluvianellus socialis; assembly: GCA_013400795.1. Taxonomy (NCBI): domain Eukaryota; kingdom Metazoa; phylum Chordata; class Aves; order Charadriiformes; family Charadriidae; genus Pluvianellus; species Pluvianellus socialis. The sequence continues at coordinate 40,284 of VZTS01019857.1, read as the reverse complement.
TAAAATAAGCCACTACATCAAGTTGAAAAATCTTTCAAATAGAATATACAATCTGTCAAGCAGTACTATCATGTCCATCCAACTGCTGGTTGATACAGTATAAAAAAATCCTCGGAGCCAATGATAAAATACTTACTGTTAGCAGGTAAGCGGCTCAAGCTCCATACTACTCCCTAATTCTTCACAATCCAGTGCTATTTTCGGGCAACTACAAAAGCACTGTTCATGATATCAGACAGAAAGGGTAAGAAAGGGAGCAATTCCACATATTTAGTTCTTGTTACTTCCAGAGGATGGGTGGCCTCAACTCCTAATAAAGCCAATGACAAATGAGGGCACTCAGCAGCTCCTGCAAGACTTCCATTGTGTGTCAAGCTCAGACCCTATTAAAATAGGGCCTTCATTTTAGGCATATAATTGCTTTTTCCAACAAAGGAAGAGAAAATAACACCACTTCATAACAAATTTAGTTAGAAAACCCACTAAAAAAAATTGTAGTAGGGGGCTGAAATTGCATCTTGAACATTACCTACAATACCTCATTTAGCAGCAAGATTTTGCTTTCATTATTCCATTGGATTGGGTAGAATAATTCTGGATTTAGACCCACATATGTTATGAGCAGAACCTGGAAATACACTATTTGATTCAGCTACAGGATATTGATATCATGAAGAATACTTAGTGTTATGGAAGGCAAACAATGGAAATATTTTTTTCGTCTCCACAATCCTAAAAATAGTGGGGTTTTTGCCCCTAAAAGCACAATGCCAATAGCTATCAGGAAAAAGGATTACTCAAGTTCTTACAGATTAGACTAACACATCAAGAAAAATCAGTAGGAAAATGAATTACCTTATTTTTCATTAGAAAAAGCAGATTTCCTTTCAGTCGGCACCATCTCTCCCTCGGTTCTATATGCAAAGAAGTAAGAGATTAATAAAAGCAACCTTTTGTCTTCACACATTAAATGCTTCTTAAAGAAGATGCATTAGTTATAAAGGTCAGAAAAGAAAATCATTAACCACCAAAAAAAGCCAGATTCACTCAGCAGCTGCCTATGTACAACATGCTGTTAAATGCCAAATAACTTCCCAGAAGGTTTCTTCTACTCCGCAACTGAGAGAATTGGTGACTGCGGCATACACTCAGTGTTCTCTCTGCTTTTCTCCCTTTTCCTCACATGGGAGCAGAAACAGCCACTTTAGCATGGAACGGCTTTTGCTTCTGTCATTTCAAGAGGTGAAATATAACCCTTGTTAAGACACAAAAACATTTACTATTCCACTTGGATTAGAACATGCTAATCTGAATTTACAACTTTCAGAAAATAAAAAATGAGCAATTGAGACCTAAACGTTTACAGTCAGTTTGCTATTACTATTTTACTGCACTTTTAGAAGTGCTTAACCAGCAAGAGAAACAACATATTTCTGTTTATACACACATGCAGGCACATAATCAAACTTCTAAGAACAGGGAATGTTTCAGAACTTTAAGGTCAGTGAGTGGGTCAAAAACCTTTCAAAAGGTATTCTTCCTAAACTAGTCATTTTAAATATTGCATCATTTTTCTTTGCATATGTACCTGTAGGTACAGATAGATACATATGCCTATTACAGACATATACAGATACAGATCTCGCAGACAAACATGATCTCTTTAGATCAACCCTCCATCACTTCTTCAGAGAGGAAGGCACACTTTTACACAAGATGTATTCCTTTTTATTTTTGAGAGGGCACGTGAAACCTCATGCCTCCGAACAGCAGCCAGCCTCAAACTGCCAGGGAGCTGGAAGAACAGCTGTACCCTAAAGTCATGTTATGCCACAGTTGCCTCTCTGGAACTCTTTTACTTCCCTCAAAGCTGACCACCACTAGAGGTGTAATATTGACCAGGGAGATGTCTTGTTACAGTAAATAAATTCTCTTTTCCTCTTGATAATTTTGATTAAGATGTTTGAAACATTTGAAAAAAAAAAATCAGACTAGCTTTTCCTCCACAAGTAGAAGGCTCACACACACAAGTAGTGGGACTTAACTGTTTTCAGTTATAACCTGGCTTGTTTTGTGTTGGTTTTTTTTTTTTAAAAAAAACAGAATTGAAGTTCCTGGATCTTTCTAGACCTACTAAAGTGCAGGAACAATACAGAAAACATAAAATAAGTTGATGCACATTCGTCAACCAAAAATCTAAACACAGTTGTCAGATCTAAGTAGGTTGTTTAACAGTACAAGCACAGGACTCTACTAACACTAAATTCCATCCTCCAGAACCCCATGGGCATCAGAAGAAAGGAATCCTATTACATTCACATTGCAGATTTTTTCTAATAAAATACATATTTTATACAGGATTGGGAAATTCCCTACCTCATAAGTGTGAAAAATAAGCAAGTCCAAAGATTAGTCAGACTAATAAGTCTACCAGTGGATAGTGTACACAGTGACCAAAATGCCTCCAGAGAAATGACCCTTCTCTCAGGGGGTCATAATCTGACTGCTGAGAGCCAAAAGGAGTTACTGGTCAAGAGGAACATCCTACACAGGCATAGTTCCTTCAACACTTTCCTAGAATTTACCACCACTGACCATTGCACAGATAACCCATGACACTGGGCTAGATGAATGTTTGGTCTCTCTGGTCAACCTAAGGTTTTTAGCAGCAATATTAACACTCAACATATTTGTAAGTGAATCAAAATTCAAAACATCCTCATAAACATCAAATATAGACTGGACAGGGCTTGATGTGCTGCCTTCAGTGAGGACACAGAATCCTGCTGAGGAACCCCAAAGCATCCAGAAGTGGACGCTCACTGGTACTCTGTCCAGGAAGTTTGCTGCATTTTCCACAGGAAACTCTGGCTATTTGTCATTAGAAAGAGTATAAAGTATTCTGAAAACATGGCACAAAGTTTTCTCAGCCCCTTACCATAATTGAGTCTGTGCTGGTTTCAGATGAGTTTATTTTTTTAATAAAATAAAAGTAAATATAATCACAGTGAAGATCATCTGGGACAAGTGAAAATAAAACATTTGCCATTGCTGAAATTACTGTATCAGGACTGATTTTACAGCTAAACAGGAGCTATTTCCTAACAGCTACCGAGGGAGCAGACATTTATTCAAGCTTACTGGAAATTGAAAGACATTTAAAATAGGATCATAAAAACCTGAAGAAACTTGCAAAGGCAGCGGGAAGTGAGCCATGGAAAAATCTATAGTGATAAAAGAACAGTTTCAGGGGGTGGAAGGGGCAGGTCCTGAAGAACTGGATATCTAAACTTTAAAACATGGCAGCTAGTGATTGATGACTAGCAATCACTAGGAGCAAAAAACCCAGTCTTTCTTTACAAGAAATTAATAATAATAAGGACTGAGTACTGTTTCTAAAGTACATGACAAAGGAAACTGGAAAACTTGAGCAAACTAAAGAGTTGTCTTTAAACTTCTTTATTTAGAAAGGTATTTAGCACCACTCAAGCATCAGTAATGAAGAAAACCGAAAACTCTGAGGTGTACACGATTAGTGAAACTGTAAGCTGACAACAGCAGAAAACATGCACATCAACCACGGGTAGTTTTCAGTGCAAGTGATTTTTACCTATTAATTTTTCAGCCCCACTCACTCTGCAAATCTTCAGTTTTCCTTCCTTGTCAAAACAACCTGATGGTCGCCTGGCCAACAAAGCCAGATCTCTGGCATTGAATCTCATGGGGTTGCCAGGGAAGAGGATGAAGATGAGTAAGAGATGGAGGAGGACAATGACGATGCTAGTTAGCTTGTTGAAGATGAGCAAAATCTAGGCAGCAGATATGAAGGTCAACTGAAATACTAAAAAACAAGAAAAAAAGAAAGAGAGATGCTGCTATTTGTTGTGATTTCTACTTCATTGTGCCCTCCAAACGCTGTACTTTCTTTCCTAGTATGGGAGCAGTGTAACTAATTAGGAGGGGGGAAATAATCAAGGTTACATAGGTGGCATCCCACACACTTTTTGAGAAAGAAAAATTTAGTTTTGTTTTCCAGTGTCTCTATAACCTCATGCAGAAGCTGTATGTAATTTTATGCAGCATTTCCACAGTTGTATCAATACCGCTAAAAATATATTTTGGCTATAGGCATATGAATAGCTAGAAAGCTCAAATATGGGGCAGGGGGAGGGGGGAAGACTACCTTGTACTTTTATCTCCTTCACAGGAAGAATAACTCCAATAAAATTTGAAGTGTTAACTATGAAAGTTCACCACATACTCAAGTATTCATGATTTGCTATACCAACACCAATTATGATTCTGAGTCTTTCCCTTTTGTTCATGGTATATTCTAACAGTTTTCAATTCTTTTGGAACATTTTCTTCTGTGTTTTCAGAAAGCAAGTTGTCCCTCCACACAAATAAAATAAAACCACCAAAAAACTAAAACCAGTTTTCATTTATTAGAACTACATCTACTGAACTTAGTGGAAAAAAAAATACTTGACACATGTGAGATCTTTGTTTCTCCCAGAGCCCCTCCAATCTTTATCTGACATTGTTTTAACATTAAGTTTCAGCACCTATAGTGTTCACCAGTGGACATTTGGAAACAAATATTTTTGTCCAAATTGCAGTTAACACAAGACCATTTCAGACTGCTGCAAGGACGAGGAAATAAGGCCAGAAAAGTAGTTCTAAATAGATCTTCCTTTTAATCCCCAAAATATTCTGTGCTCTTAATATCCAACCCTTTTGTCAAGGCCTTTCTCAAAAGAGAATTCTTGCTATCACCATTATACAACTAAGTAGCACAAGTTTGTCAGATAGCTTTTAATACTCCTATACTAAAAAAAAGCACACCCAATCCTCAGCACATGGGCTTCAGAAGCCAATTTCTGTCTCTAAATCAGAAGCCTTTGTTCTTCAGAGGGCAGCACTCACATCTTTATCTCACAGATAACTACAACTCAGCAATTCCTGATCAAGTTCCTTTCAACCGTTGAGCTGAAGGACAAGTAACATCTTCTGCACTGTATCTTGCTGCGGGCCCTTTCATTCCGACTTTTCCCTTTACATTCCCTTTCTTTGCTCAAGTTTGTCCCTCAATCAGTGACTGCTGCTGCATCCTTTAACTTCCAATCACCAAACCACAGCCAATCCCAATAGCACTACAACAGTGAAAGCAGACCAAGCTTAACTATTACTTTGTACACACAAAATATGGCCACGTCAAAAACATGACACTCAGAAGACAAGTCTCCAAGTAATTTTTTCCTCCTAGGATGGTTCTAGACTTCTGTGGAGAACTGCCATAAAGCTAGAAGCTCTTTTAAGTTTCCCTTCCATTATCAAATACCCTTGCAAGCAGCCCCAACTCATACCTAAGCAGTAGAAGGTTGCAGCTCCAACGTTTCCATTCATTCCCACACATACAACTTCTTCTTGTTCTCCCTTTAGCATTAGCAGCCATACTTTTTTTTTAAGCCCATCTTCACACATTTGACTCCACTTCATAATCTTGCCGAAATTATAACCTCATAACCTTATGGTCACCACAGAACCCGACCTGCAATTTACAGCATCCAAGGATGCTGCCGTGCCCAAAATGAGCTACTGACTCCAACAGAGGCTCCATGCAGGTGCAGCTGGCTGCCCAAATTGATAGAGTACAACTGGGGAAAGATGAGTCATACAGCACTTAGAAGGATATTTATCATACACTGTAATCTAATACTACAAGCATATTCATCATTGAAGACCGAATCCATCGCAGGGGAGGGCAAGGGAAGATGCTGGCTTGGCCACATGATACATGAAACCCAGCCACGATGACCCTCACAAAAGGCTTACTGGGGCATACAGGGACATTAGGACTGGCAACATGTATATTCCTCCGAGCCTCTGTGGGCTGAGTGGAATTAATTTGTGGTTTTGTTTTACAGCCACAGACTGTATTTTTAACAACAGAGCACACAGTGTTTTCAATAGACCTGTTTGTTTAAAAAAATCCCACAAACATAAGCTTGGCAAGGTAAATAATTTTTGTGATCTCCAACTGTGCACTGTTTTGTTATCAGGTGGTCCAATTTTTATGCTCTCCAACTGTGCACTGGTTTTTTACTGGCTGGTCCCCTCTCAGGCAGATATCTTGCACGCCTTTCACACAGCTCATAGGTAGCCTTCTTGTTTTAGAGAATACAGTTCTAGAAATTCAGCTGCAACCTACTTAGTTATTGGTTTGTGAGCTCATCAGTTCCAGTCCATTTTATAAAACCCTTATAAATCTACCCTAAACAGCATCCTCAGCTACATACACTTACTTTAGATTGCTTCCATCTTTTTGAGTAGCATGGAGGAAATTAAACCCTATCAGTCTGGTCCCAGATGGAAGAGTCAAAAACCATCAATAACTGAAAAAAACCCTACGCTATCAAAGCAATGAAGCTTATTGGCTAAACCCTAATTATGCTTAAACACAGTAATTACTGTAACACATGGACATCTGTACTCCACCTAGAACTGCAAAACCCAGAAGACCAGGGGGGTGAGACAAGTTGTAAACTGCTATTAAAGAAAGCTTTTGCTTTCCAGCAATGGAAAAAAACAGAACCAGGTACACAGAATATTCTAGGCTTCTGGAAAAGCTATTAAAAAGGAATAAGAAATTCCAGGAGGAGCTGTGGATGTTAATTTTGTTATCCCCCCCACCAAGGGAAATGGTATATCTCTTGCACTCATCCATCAGCAAAGCAGTAACGGTCTAGAAGTTTCTTTTATCACATCTGTGCATCACTTGGTCTGCATATGAGCCATAAGAGGTAAATCACGTGGGACAGTAAGAGCAGTTAAAGCCCTTGAGATAGCATGCTTCAGGACATGTAAGCCCCTACCAGTCTTGAAACACAAGGCAGCTGGGCCAGCAGAGCTCCACAGTGATAGTAATCAAGGTACCTGTTTCCCTGGAAGTTTGCCAGAGAAGTTAAACTGATCTGACAGTGCCCAAATATTATTCAGACATAAAATGCATAAGAGACCCTGAGATTCAAACTTGGATTTCATGCAGAACCTCGATGACCATCCAAAGGTGATCACAGCCAGTGTTGACACAACAATAAAATTAAAGGTAAAAAAACCCAATAGAAGTGTCTGTCTTCACCTGCAGCAGTGGGTCTCCTTGAAGGAGCAGAAAGACTTCTTAGCTTAATAATCCACTTCCCTTCTGGCTCCATTTCGGACTAAAGCTGTCAGTCAGGGAAACTACTTAGTCATATAGTGCCTTTAAATGTTTCTCACAGCTAATCTCTTTCTTAGCATGAACTCAGATAGGAAAGATATTATCTCCAGTTATTTAATACTGGTGGTTCAAGAGACAGGCATTATTTAATACTCATGGTTAGAAAGAAGCACATTGAACCTGAAGTCCCTCTCAACATTTTTCCCCACGCAATCACGACAACCATAATTTATAAGGAAAACCGACCAGCCAATTACTTTGCGGGTGGCCAGGAGAGAAAACGGTGGAGGAGTCTATGTCCTTGGAAGCAATGATTTTAGAATAGATGACAGTTTTGACAGCTCATGGACTACAAAATTTATGAAGTCTGTTGGATGTCTCCTGTCCCCCCACACTTGCAATTAGAGTTTTCATGATCACTTTCTATGGACATGGAACAATCAGAACTGTTGGATTCGTGTGACACAGAAAGAGAACCAAGAAATATTGTAACTGCCAAGTACCAGCCATATAGTTGCACATTTTTGATTATCACAATAAGAGAAATGTACATTTTTGACCACTTGAAGAGATGTCAATCCACCTCTTGCTCTAATACATAAATGTTAGAAGTCAATCAAAACTAGTAGCATGTTCAAGCAATCTTAAATTACACAAAAGTTTTATCATGCAAGACCTGCACAAAGTTGACTTCTGCACAAAATTGACTTTAGCACACAAGACTAGCATGAAAAAAAATCTACACATTGAAACAATGTGCAACCGATCTCCAACTCTTTCACCCTGCAGGACAACTGCAAAGAGATATTTTACTAGTTTCGGATAACCACCAAGCTGTAGCTATTCAAAGCAGTAAGTGCAGGACATCACTAGTGCCAATACAAAAGAGTAATCACCTTCATGCCTGCATACACTACCCTGAAACAACACTTCCAGCGCTACCTTTTCACTTCCAGGTTTTCTTATGAATCTTAAATGCAACTCAACATTAAAGAAATTAATACCTTGCACCTTTCATTAGTATTGCGTTTAATTCTAGATATTTTGGTAAAGCGTTAAAAAACAAGCTTTCTAATGATGCAGCCTCCTAAACTTTTAAAGCAAAGTCAATAAAATCGGCTGCCCAATTTCACTGGTTTAGCAATCTCAAATAGAAACACACTAAAACTCGTGTTTGCAAGTCCTCAGAGAGCCTGCCAAATACATTCTAAATTTCCTTTCTCTTCCTTTGAAAAGGTACAATATTTTTAGTTCACATCGTTTTGTATTAAGAACTTCTTTAATCTTTGGAACACACACAGCACAGGAAACAGACTTCAAAAGCAAAGCTGCAAAATTAGTCCTCAATTTTGTCTTCAAGAATGGTATTCTTTTTAAGCAAAAAGTTATTGCTAATTCCACATAATGTCTCTTTATTTCACCCATAAAGTAATTATTAGGTCATAAAATATAAGTTATTAGGCAATAATGCCCCAACCCCCCTAAAATTCTCCATTCTATCACTGATCCCTGCACAGTCAAACAAAACACTAACTTTTCTGTCTTGGATTGAGCAAATAAAAGTACAATGCAGAGTCAGCAAGAAGAATTAATGTATGTCAGGAGTTTCAAATATGCGGATATATTGATATACGTAAATGAAAAGTTTGAAAGTCTAAACTGTTTTTAAGTTTTATCTTGAAAAATCATTAACAGGTGATTACCAGATTAGGGAAGAAAACTGTCTTGGCTTACATAAATTCCATATTCCAAAGAGGGTTACAGGGGATCTGTAGATGGCAACCTTAATACAAAGGGATAAAACAGTAAGGGCATATTTGTCTTGCATCAGAATCTTCCTTTTACTACTTTTTTCCTCCCATTGGGGTAAAATAGGCAAGATCTATATACCAAGTATCACTAAACACTACATTATCTACAGAAGGTATCTATTGGCAATACAAAGTTATTTCTGCATATCAGGCAGCTGCATGGAGTCAAGCTAGCTGATTGCACCCATGGAAAATTTCAGTTTATTTCTAACTTTTCAATCTCCTCACTTCTGTCTCCTGGCTATCTTATTTCCTACTAGCAAGATCAAAGATAGGCTGATCACATATTGTTTGCAATTTTCACTTACACTTTGGTAGGCTGCCAGTACTATTGTAGTCTATTTGAACAGATTGTCATCTAAAACTAGTTCAAATGCTGCTTCCTACCATTTATCAGCCTTTATGGTCTTTCAAAAAAAAATTAGAATAAAAAAATGACAGGCCTGCCATATTCAGCAAATTAGTGAGTCATGTCACTTCCTAAGACACTTAGTTTGCAAAAAACAGCAGTAACCTAGAAAAACAATTTTGAATTTTCTGTATAGAGGAAAGGTAACAGAGACATTAAATAGTTATCTGTTTTTCCCCAATAGCACCAGTGGTGATTTCAGTTGTATTTTATGCTAACACACACGTACCACATTGTAATAACTTTTATGCCTTTATCCTCCCTAAATTCTCAGATCTGTCACCCTTACCTCTCAATACCCTAAAAAAAAATAATATAGATGCTCTAGCCAAGACAATTCTCCCTAACCAGAGACAGCCTTCTTCTGAGGGAGGCATGACCTTGCAACGGCATAATACAGCACCACATAAACCAACCAGCACCCTTGTATAAGTATCAATACTGCCTGGAAGTCCCTTTTAAAGTCTTAAAACTCACAAGACTTTAAAAGCAAAACATCTATTGAAAAAAGCTGCAAGAGGTGGGCTATTCTATTTGGAGACCGATGATGAAAAATAAAATGCTGGCTTGGATTTAAGGTATTTCCTTCAGCTGGAAAAAAACCACACCACCAAAGCAACTACACAGAACAGCTTTGTCTTCCCTTCAGCTGACAGATTCCCCAGTCGAGCAAATTCCTAAATGATTCATGTAGTTTCCCAGAGCTCAGATGTGACCTTTCAAGAAAAATAAAATATATTCTTGTATTTTGATTCCCCTGAAAAGGACAATACAAATAAACACTTACTGCAAACAGGTGTAACCTGGCACACCCACCAAATGATGTATTTCTAGATACCGATCCTGATCCAAGTGAAAGACAGGTCTGTGGAAAAGTAGTAATTTTGCCGTTGTGGGAGTCTCCCCACACGGTTCGCAGCCTAACACACCGTACCACGCAAGGCAGAGGACTGAACAAGAACGAGAGCGCTGCTTTCACCAGCATGGCCACCTTCCCGCAACTCCAAGTGTCCCAGGCTGTGCTTGAGCAGCCACTGACTCAACACAGGTGCTGGCTCCTGAGGAAAGGGAGCCCTTCTTCCCCATGGCAGCACCGGTGCCGATGTAGCCACACAGCTTAAGGAACTTACCTTGATGAAAATTGTCCTAATCAAGCTGTTCCCTGATGGAACTGCCTAGCTGGCTGCAGAAGCATCCATGCCAGCCCAACACAGAGGACAGAGGTAACCTTTCTGCAGATGACCACAGATGAGTTAGCTTAGTATGATGGTATAACAGCAGCCTTAGGACAAAATTCACATATAGAGGACTTCAAAAATAGTTCTTACTCGACAAGATTCCTGGCAAATCCAAATTAATCCATGAGCTTTTCTCAAATCTCCAACTATATTTCCAAGCAACACTGGCTTTAATTCTTCTTTCTCCCACATCTGCTCTGCCACTCCTGCCAGCCCAGCATGATCGTGTGGGCTACAACTTTCTAGCTTTCTCCTGGGCCAGCAAGAAAGCTAGATCACAGGAATTACCCACTTTAAAACCAACACTCAAACACAAATACCAGAAGGTCAAGTCAGTCTTCCCAAACCCTACTCAAAGACAACTGCGTCAATTGATGTTTCAGAGACATCAGCTACAGACAAATGACTGTTAATATGAGTTCAGCCACTATTATGACACCGCTTTCAGGGCAGGTGGTCTCCAGCTAAATATTAGCATTTCAGTCAGCACTTAGTTACAAGTTTATTTACACAGCAGATTCCTTTCTCTAGTCTACAGGAATGTAAACACACAAACCTTTTTTAACCTGCCATTTCAAACAAAAAAAACCAAAAAGCCAAAGCAACCCTGAGCATAGAGCAGCTCCTTTCACTAGGAGCTCCCAAAGACATGACAGTGGGCAAACCAGTCTGGAGGAGGTAGTGAGCTGGAACCACGGATCCCGGAAAGAAAGGACAAGGGGAGGACACAGTAAACAGCTTCAAAAACATATTGCACTGTATTAAAAAGGTAGCATGGTCCATTCTGCAAGATACAGTATTTGAGTGGCAATAACTGGAACTTTTGCTCCTAGAAGACTTATTTCCTCTCTCCTCCAATATCTATAAAGATGCAAAAAGTAGAGGTAAACTTAAAATACAGCATTGCTATAACATCAATTTTACTGGTCATTTTACTATAACAGACAAATTACCATACTGAGACTGCAGCTTGTACTCTGCAGATACAGGTTGGTTTGGGCTTTTTTAGATCTTAAAAAGTTTGCAGTCCCCAAACAATTTAACTTTTTTTTTTGCTTTGCATCATATCCTAGAACCAAACAACTTCAACAGTCTTGGCATCTATATTGACAGCAAAAAAATAAAAAGTTACCACATTGCTGAGAAAACATAGCAAAGAGAATTTCTCTCTACTCCTCCCTATCCCCCAAGTTTATGATATCTGGGGTTTATCTAAGCTATAAATATTAAAAAGATTTTAACAGCAGTTTTGAGAGATTTGGGGTTCATTTGAGCTCTAAAAAAGTTTTCAGCTAGAAGACAACTGAGTCAAGTCACCCACATAAAGTAAAGTACAGCATAATGTCATATTTTAAGATTAGAGATACAAAGTACTTGAAACAAAGTCTCTTCATTAAGTTTCAGAGAGCTCCGGAATTCAATGCCATTTTTATTTTGGTATCAACAGTAAGGAACCCCTCTCAGTTTTCTTAGTTGTATTAGTTCTGCTTTGGCTGTCATTTCCCTACACTGTCTTCAAGAAAATAACAGAATGCATTTTCCTTACACAAACTCTGTAATGCACCTGTGAAGACCCAGTAGAGGCTTCAATTTTACTATTCCACAGTTTGGGAGAGACCATGAGCTCTCCTGCTCCCACACTTTCCAAGGAAAACAGATCACTGGGTTTCCCTCAATTACCTCTACACTGTCAGAAGGAAAAGATGGAAAAGTATGGGAGTTAATATTTGATGATTATATTTAATTGGAATAATTAGAAGTCAACCAAAATACCAGAAAAAATCTTTTATATAAAAGAAATTACATATACTGCTCCTGAAAGTTCACAAATACCTGGTTACCTACATTTCTAATTAAAAAGCTAGTATCACTGTTGAGAACATAACAGGTGCACAAATAAGTTTAGGAACTGGTGACTTAGTGCTTTTATATTAAGAAAGAGCAATAAATCATTTTAACTGTGTCAATAATAATGATTCAGTTTCTACGTGCAATGGAAGTCTCAGTTCAACAGAAGCTATTATGTCATCTGGGGAAGGGATTATTCAGGGATAGATGCAAAACACAAGTTACAGGGGAAGAAATAAAACAAAACTCATGGGACATGAAAATCCCTAAGGACATTATAGCTTTATGCTGATCTTGCAGCTACAGCAATAAAAAGTAATTTACTGACCTTTTGCCTTGAGATCAATGATATATCCTCAATTAGCAGCTACGAATAGAGTTTATGTATTTTAAAGAATGAATAAGATGTCTCCAGAGGACTTATAAAGTTCATAATTTTTTTTAAACCAAGCTGCTGATGAAATCTCCCTAAATTCATCCAAAATGAAAAGAGATTAAGAGAAAGTAAGAAGGTGGTGCTTTAGAACCACAACTTGACTCCAAGGCCAAAGGACAATACAGAAGGCAATCAAGCTCTCCCCACATACCTATTTCAATTAAGATTAGGACTGCTCAACCTGCACATTTGCAAGTACAAAAGCTCTCTTCCTTGGCTTATCCCATGGTGACCTATGTGACTGCTGCTTTTGTGGCTGCAGATTTCCTCGCTGTGACAGCCTCAAAGCAACACAGACACCATGTGTGGTAAGTCAAAACCTGCTAATGCCTTCCCATGCAGACAGGTAATTCAGGAAGTGTGAAACTTCACCCAAGTAAACTGAAACTTCCTGTTCTTCAATAACCATCATTACACTACCTGTTCTAGCTAATATGTGACTCTTCACTCTCTGGAAACACCAAAGAAATAAAAAAAATCCTGGGAAATAAATCTTGTTTCATAAGCTATTAATTGGGCAATAGAGTCATACATCTAACTGGATTTCTGCATACGGTTATCTATCTGTAACATATGACACCCTACTCTGTTCAGCTATAGTGTGTCATGAGCAAATGTTTTCTAAATTATTTTTTTAAAAAATCTTAGTCTAAGAATTTGGAGCTGACAAATAGCCCAGCTATATAAAACCCACCAAAAATATGTTTTTCAGATTAACCACCTCATGCAAAAATAAAAAGTTCACAGCAATAACTTAAAGAAAAATAAGGCTGTCACAATTATACACAAAATACAAAATTCAAGAGTTGGTTTTGTAAGATATTCATGCTCCTTACATACGGAATTATTTAGGTAAAGAGCCCATGACTTCAGTGGTGTGATACAAGCATTACAATAGGTACATTTGAATTAAATGAATGGCTTTGTATTAAACATGAAACATAACTATGATTTTCACTAGAGGCAGTCCAGGACTGAATGTTTCTGTGATGGGAACCGAAGGCCACAGTACTATGAGCCAAGCCCCTTGACGCAGAACCTGAGCTCGCTTCAGGACATGAATGGTTGGTAACAGGCTCTTTTCCATCCCTAGTAAAATTGTACCCGATTGCCCAGCCTGGAAAAGCTGCTCAACTGAAGGATTATCACCTACATTTTAATCATACCTACATATTTTGAAGGATCCTTAGCTTCTAAAAGACAAGAATAAACAGGGAAAACAGCCTGAAACAGAGAAACAGAACTTAGGAGGCCAACAAACCCAAAGCACAAAAAAATTCTGATTCTAAAAAGGCTTAAAAAAAAATATCCCTCAGAGCTCCAGACTGCAAAGCCCTGCAGTGGTGGTTACAAACAGACTGCTGTTCCATGGTCACACTCGCATCCTTTGCTTTCCTGTTATCCCATCAGACATGGAGGAGAACACCTACAGCCTGGCCAGAGCTCTAAATAAGCTCTTCTCATGGTCTGGGTAATGGTGAGCTTCTGACACACGTTTACAGCAGGCGGTGATGCAGCAGTAAAGTTTCACAGCCCACAGAGAGGGGCTTCACGCAGTAAGGACCATCTAACAAAGTTGCCTTCCAAGTAGAAATAGTGGCTGGACTAAACTCCACCCCAGTCAGTACTGGAGCAGTTATCCATGCTTACTAGTGACGTACTGACAGATCTTGGAGAAGGATACACACACAGAGTGACTATAACACAGTGCAATTAATTCAGCACAAAAAAGAAATTTGAATAATACCATCATGAACCACCTTCCTCCTCCTCACTGCATCACTGCAGACTCAGTTATTTTGATCTCAGCTACATTTGCATACATTAAATGAGTGTGAATCTCTTAAGGTTTAAATCTTCCAGAATGAAGACTTTCTTTTGTATTAAGTAAGCAGGAACATTAGGTAACTTATGAAACAAAAGTGTTTCTCAAGAAAGTGAGGCAAAAATTGTTAGTTTTTTTTTTTTAGGAAATGCAATTCAAGGACATCCTTCTCAGAGGCTGCTTCAGAGGCTACTTTGTGGAAAGAGCCACCAGGGAGTAACAGCTGGACTAGGACACCACAATGAGGAGGAACATTTGGGGACAGAGAAAGAAAGAACTAAATACGCCAATGCACTTTAAGGGTGACAAGCAGGACAAGTATCAGGATCAATGTTTAGAGCTGAAAGAGTGACCAGGTCTGGCCTGGGAAAAGAAATTAGAGTTGGTGGTGGGAACTGGAAAGGGAGAAGATATGCCAAAGATCATGGCAAGAGAGCCCTGCATGGGAGCTATTGGCAGATCTAGAAGAGTAACATAGAGGTAAGAAGGCATCACATTCAAACCTCACGGTCCAGGCCAGAAGGGTCAGTTTTATGATCCATCCACAGCTCCTTCCAGCTCTCTAAACAAACTCAGTTAAGATAGCTCTTCTGTAGACCAACAGCTCTGCTGCAGCTGGTGGAGGGGACTACTTTCTGCATTTAAGGCATAAGAGCCTTGAAACTGTTATTTCAAGTAGAACATCAATGGCTTCAGGATTCCCCTGCCCCTCCTGTTTTTGAATTTTCAGACATTAGCCTAAATTTTGTCCACCTTGCTTCAAGGCCGAAAAGCAACGTCTGCACAGATTTAGAGAAAGAAGTTTAAGAAACTTAACTTCTGTTGGTAAATAGCTGTTGCCTTTGCCCGAGAACATCTTAAAATTTGCAGATTGCAAGTGCACACACACACAAATGCTATTTTACAAAAGCGTTCCACTCAATTTACCCAGCATAGGTTGTTGCAGTTCCCCCCACTACACCAATTCACTATGGTGTATCAGTACCTTAACAAAGGAGACAAAAAACATATCCATAAATGACTCAAACGGATTTCTTCCTTAATTTCCTCAAGGCAGTCAGGCAATTAGGAGTATGCTACTTGGAGGATATACACAGTGCCAAGTTTCTCTAGTTGTTTCTCAAACTTAACTGTCTCCTTACCTTCCTAGCATACAGATTGTTAAAGAAATGGAAGACTGAAATTTTGCATTTTGTTTGGAATGCCACTAAGTGGGCACTTTCTTTGTCCATTCTAGGTAAGTAAGACCAAAGTTTTAACTTCTGCCCAACATTT
Source organism: Pluvianellus socialis (assembly GCA_013400795.1). Taxonomy (NCBI): domain Eukaryota; kingdom Metazoa; phylum Chordata; class Aves; order Charadriiformes; family Charadriidae; genus Pluvianellus; species Pluvianellus socialis. The sequence goes on along the minus strand of VZTS01019857.1, from coordinate 24,223 downwards.
CTCCTTGGTTTTAAAACATTATTCCCTCCCCAAGCAGTTACACAGACCCACAGGAGTTCTTTATTAAGCTATTTAGTGATTATTTACTTCCCGAAAAAACCACATTGCTAAATTTAAGTCTGTGGATCTCATCGACTGATTTCTCCTGCTCTACCAAAATACAAAGATTCAACCTTTATTTTGCTTTAGCAAAATCATGTAACATTAAGTTAAAGTCACTCTGCAAGGAGAGGCAAAGGTCTTAGCACAAGCATCAAGACCTGTCACAGACTCTTTCTGCAGGTGGATAGAAGAGGTGGAAAGTCTGGAGGGGCAGCAGGTGAAGGAGGGGTATTTTTATTGTTGCTGCTTCTGAAATGTGCAAGAATCACTGTTCCTATGATTACCTTTCAAGCACAAAGAGTTACCAAGGGTCAGAAACCTGTCAAGTTCCAACATCATCTGTTTTAAAGGCCTAAACTCCAATAAAACATTTCTCCTGACATGGAGATGAAGGGCCTAGGGCAACTCTTTTTCTAAGCATTTTAGTGGCATTTCAACTTAATTGGATTTAATCCTCAAAAAAAAATGTAACAAAAAGTTACTCCTTGTAAAGCTTGTAGAGATAATCCAAAGAGACAAAATAACTACAACCACTTACGGTTTCTACCAGACACCAGTCAGTCAATGGAACCCAGAAAGCACATGCTGGACACACAGGATTAGTCCCACCGCATTAAAAACCAAACAGAAAGAGGCCTCCACATTATGAAACCTACTATTACATGCAATATCAGACTCTAACCCTTCTCACAACATATATTATTGAGCTCAAATCTAAAAGCAGCTAGATAGCTTTGTCTCGATATCCTCAAAGGGATATTGTTCCAGCAGCTGAACGGTTTAATGACAAGAACCTTCTGTAATTTCCAGGCTAAGTGTCTTAATGTCTAAATTATCCACATTATTATGCCAACATTGACCTTTACCTTACATTTAAGTTCTCTTCTTTCCCTTACTGCAAGTGTCAAAGCAAGCCAAGTTTTTGTTTTGTTTTTTAATTCTTCTCCTGTAGGGGGGTTTTTCCAGTCCTGCCCTGAACCCATCTCTCAGGAAAACATACAGGACCAAAAACATATAAATACTCAAGATACACAAAGTCCAAGTTGAAACCACAGTACTAAAAAACAGCCTCCCCTGTTCCCCAGGATGTATTTTCAAATTAAGATGTTAGACCTCTCAACCACAATATCTTGGCTTTACCTACCATTACCAGAAACACTCATTCTCCAGTTGATAAGCATGAAGGGAGTCTCTCATAATGTGCCCAGTAATTTTAATCTTTAAAGTATTACAATTACCTGTTTCCAAATCCGGCGCTGCATCTACTTCAGAAATCTACCAACACCCCAGCAGAGTCTTTTACCACCTTTCACTAAACTGACATCAACCTAAGCGGCTTCTGTTTTGCTTACATTGCCTCTAAATTATGAGAGCATCGCATGTTATAATGCTATTCGATAACCCCTATTTCTAGCTTTCCTGAAAAGGTTGTATCCTTCAATATTCATGCTCTGTCATGACTGCTATGCTACCATCTGATGACTGTGATATCCAGTTTAATATTTTGCAATTCAAATTATTCTATTTTATACCCCAAGCTCCTGGTATTTGCACTAAAGTGTTTCAGCTTTATTTGCACTTCAGCTAATACAGCCTTAACTGCATTCAAAGCTGGCATAGTCATAACCGCTAATTATGTTACCTGACTACTATCCTCAGAAATATTTATTGCACTTAACTCTTATTCTAAAAATTGCCCACTATTCTGTACAGTTACACCGCTTTACCTGCAGTACTATCCTGGGTTTCCTATCTCTTTTTAGGTATACTTTACAGGAAAAAAAAAGTCATAGGCACTATGCAAATTACCACATTTCTCAGTTTGAAGTTCTTCAGCAATGGCACAAATTCTGAATGCCAGCAAGATGTTTCTCTGGAGATTATGGTTTGAGCTCATCTTTTAAAAAACTCCTCTTCCACCAGATACATTTTAAATGGGTAAAACTTCCAAATCCATTCTGTAGGACCAGGTCTCAAGTAACCCATGACTTTGTTATCCTACTTCATCTCATACTTCCAAGGCCTGGGAGAATTCTTTTCAGTGCCAAGTGAGCCTCCACACAACCACATGGCTTCTCCAGCCCACTGGACTCTTCCAAGAGAGACCTTCAATATGTCCACTGTCTGTATAGTCATAAACACACATCTCCAATTACCCTCCATTAGCCAGATTTCTCTTCAGCCTTGTTTTTTTAGAGCCACAAGGTTCCACTGGTATACTGAATAGACATGTTATATCAAAGTGGATTTACCCTTTCGTCCAGCACATCTGTAAACTCACATTTGTACATTTCCCCACCTCTCCATTCCTCCAATATGGCAAAGTCTTATGCAACCTCTAGCCTGCACGCTTTTCATCTACCCATCACAAAGCAATGCATTAAACAAAATAAGTTAGCAGGCTTGGAAAAAAGGTCATTGCAATTTAACAGTTCTTCCACACGCGCGCAATGTAAAATAAGTTATCTTCACCACCATAGGTTACCTGGAGCTTCTAGTGACTTATTTTCTAACCATTAATAAGGAGAGAGAAAAAAAGTCTCACGGGAAAAATACAAGGCAGATTTATTTCTAAATATTATCTCTTTTTAAAAGTTATTAAATATCTCGAGATATCAAAAATCAAGTATCCTAGGAGAAACTGAAGGTGGAAAACATTCAGCCTGGAAATGGGCTTTAGTCACTGAAAAGTATGAGACATGTTAGTTCTATATTCACAGCAAAACAATGCAGTCTTAACTTTAAGAGCTGTGATGCTACTACCATAGTAAGAAAGCTCCAAGTCTCAAATGGTGGCTTGTCACTTTTCTTAAGCAACAATAAAGAACAATCACGACAAAATGTGAAAGCAGCAGCCACAAAGCTGTACTTCCACACTCCCCACATGTAAAATGAAGTCAGAAGCAATTTAGAATAAGAAACAGTAGACAGCACTTTGTCACTAGGAGATATCGATAGAAAAACAAGCTCTACTTACTAAAAGAGAATGTGAAATGAAAAAAAACACGCAAAATATAACCAACAAAGAGCTGCAGCGTCTCATGGCATAGAGCAGAAAAATGCAATACAAGTCTGTTCTGGATCCTTAAGAAATTTTTAACCAGTCTATGTAACACTTAAACCTTTGAGATTATACTATTTACAAGATGCTTTGCTTAAAGTTCAGAAAGTTATAGTGGAACACTAGTTTTATTGGACCTATTTATGAACTGATAGTACTTTCCTCTATGAAAATAACAGCAAGTTGTTTTAGCACGTATTTTATGAAGATATTTGGTCTTCATGTTTTCATTAGGAAGAGTAAATGTTATTCACACACACTTGAAGTAAATATGAATATTTTTCCGCATTTTACATACCCCTCTCAATCTCAGTAATACAGTTTGTAATAGCAGCATATGACTTCTAAAGAAAAATGGCATCTCTCCTTGGAATCTTTTCCCTTAAACTCCTTATTGTATCATCACCCTGAAAGAACAGATAGAGCAGTAGCTGGTATAGTTTTCCTCTTTCTACTACTATATGTTTTAATAAAAAAAACACACACACACGGGAGGGCAAGTAAAGAAGCAGTTGCACCTAACCATAACTGTACAAGTTTGGTTTTACTAGCATTTGGCTTTATACACAGAGAAGATGCAAACAGGAACACTACCAAAACATTACATGGATTCAGTACCAAATGTATTGTGGTGCTGAACCCAAAGTTTATGGACACTGAGTTACTTTAGCACTCCCCCAGATTAAGCCCCATATTCTTGCTGGAAAGCTAAATGTATGCAGATACCTTTACAAAGATCTTTGAGCCAGGTTATTTAGAACACTGAGCCTGCTCTCTGGGTCTATGCTGTATCACAGAAGCTTAAAACCCTAAAAGCAAAGTTACAGTTGCATGTTTTGAAGTACTGAAAATAACATCAAATATCTTCACTTACTCTTCAGCATCTAAGACCGCCCTGTCTATTCAGAGAATTCTTACCCATTTTACAGAAGGAAAAATAACAGCTAGTCATTATAAGTTTGAAATGCAACTCTGTCACCACTTTACTCATCAGCAATACAGAAACGCAGTAACTTCTACGAACACTTGTACCTTGAGTTTGTAGCAGCTGTACAGAAGCTTCTACCACATCTGCTGAGAGGGCGCAACATAAGTTCTCCCAGAGCATTTCATGGCCATCAACTCACTCCCTCAAGAAAGTCTTGCCCTACTGCAAGCAGTAACCTAAACCCTACTTCTTGTCTAATCAACCTCACTTTTCTAGCAGTTATTTAATTTCAGGCACAACATCAGCCACAGGTGCTTCACCCTGACAAAGACTAAATAACTTGCCTACAACATATAATCAGAGAAGTCCAGTAAAACAAGAAAAGTTGCTTTGATGCCTGCTAGACTTTAAAAACTAAAACAATAATTCCACTATAAGTAATTCACATTTGGTTTCCAAATTTTTTTTAAGCAAGTGACAGAGCTTGGTTAGACTTACCACAACTGCTTGAACACACACACACTCCTAACTTCTTACTAGCATCCTTGCTTCTTGTCATTTTTAAGCATATTAGCATTTCAAATGCAGTTTGATATCCCACAAACTGGCTATATTTGTACTACACCAGTCAGCAAACTTCTGGTCTTTCTTTGGCTATTTCTATTATTGATTTAAAAAAAATAGTATTTAATTAACTGTTTTTTCTAATCTAGTTGCAACTTTGAGATTACTTTGAAGGCAAACTTCACAACACTGATAAAATATTGAAGTTTCACCCAGACATTGTGCTCAGATGGCTACCAGTTCTCTATGCATAACTTATCTTAGATCTAATTCACTGACACAAGGACAAGACAGTCAAATGACAGGCAGTAAAGGAGCTGCATGAATGAATTGATGGGGTTAAAGGAAAGATGATTTACTGAAAAGCCAAAGTAGGATTGATCATATGATCATATAAAGGATTAGCAGGATATATAAACACATGTGATATCTAAATTAATCCATCTGAGATTAAGAGACCAACTCACTGATAGGACTTCTGGGTAATATTAGACAAATGACTGAAAAATCGTTGTGGATTTAGCCTGGGATTAGGCAGCGGGTATGCCTGATTGCATCTGTATTTTTTCCAGACACAATAGGAACTAACTTGTACCAACCTAAAACTCACTTATGAATTTTATAAGTTTAAAAAAAAAACCACTGAACAACCTATTTGACTGCAAATGGCTCTTGTGCTAGAGGCAGAAAGTCTGGAGTCTAGATGTGTATCCTTAAATGGAAACTAATAAGGATTACTGGTAAAACCTTTAGACTTCCTAATCACTTTAGCAGGTTTTGCATGTATCACAGCAATTTGTACCACAGAGGGTAGGAGAATGGTATATCCTCAGAGGACAGGAAGTACTAAGGCATCAAGTTTTACTATTGAAAAGCAAAAGAAAAAGACAAGCTAGTTGCAAAATAAAAGACTAGGTAAGGAAAGATATTAGTTCAGTGCCCTCATAGGGACACAAAGCTACAAAGCTGCTAAGAGAAATAAACGAACAGAGATAATAGAGGGGTTATTTACAAATATACCAAATACAAATCCATACTTCCTAACTCATGAGACTCATCAATAAGTATGATATAGACAGCTCAAGATTTCCTTCGCCATAGATCCCTGTAGATGCATATAAGACCAAAACCTGCATATTGTGGGGTTTATTGTTGTTCGGCTTTTTACTTTGTGTGGAATAAGAAAAAATTTTAAAAGGCACAGAGGAAATACAAAACTACCAAGCCCTATACGAGCAAGAACATGTAACAAATAAACCTAACAGACACCTATGGTTATTTTCATAGGATTTGTATTGATGAAGAATTAACACTATTACTATTAATAACCTTTTTAGAGCTAGCTTCAACTAAACCAGCAGATTTATCATGCAATAGGAGACCACACTGATACAGATACCACGTATTTGCCACAGTTCTCTTTAGGCTACTACATAACATAAAGCCTATATTCCAATGATGATTGCTCCATACAGCCAAACAGCTATTAGATACCTCTCAAAAATTCCCCTTTATGAGCCAGGACCAGCCCGAGCATATAAGCAAAAAGAACAGTAGCATGACTGAATGCATAATAGTCAATAATTACATTTAAAGGAAAAAAAAAACCCAACCCCACACACAACAACCTTACCTTGAGCTCAGTGTGTCAAGATGTTGACTTCAAGAAACTAGTGTTGACAGCTTCTTCTTTTTCACTTTTCCCTGAGATTTTTGTTTTCTATAAAGCTTACCCTCTCCCACTCAAACAGACTTATGTTAAATTCAGCAGTAACAGTGTTAAATTGCAGTGCTCCTGGTTACCACTCCTTTATACTTGCAGAAGGCACCATCCCAACAGCAAGGGGCCCAGAAATGAGAATATGCTGATCCTCAACATCTGCTATTCAACACAAATGAGCACTGGTATCAACACAAACTAGAACACCTGGCTGAGACCAGCGACAGCTGAAGAGCCAGAACATCATCTGTTTCTGCTGCCCAGCACTAACAACACAACAAACCAGTATGGTCGGTAACTTCCCCAGCCGCTTCAGCGAGACATGGCTGAGCTCATTATCTGCTTTCTACACTTATTTCCCATTCCCACGTACTAAGCCAGGGGGCAGGGATCGCAGGATGTGCGGTAATAAAACTTGGGTTTAATGCCTGAATCTTCCTTTTAAACATGGATGAATCATAATCCCTGAAGGCTATGGCTTTCCATACTTGCAAGACCGCTCCTGATGGGATTAATTCTTGTAATAGCATAGCTGATCACCGCCATTAAGCAAATAACAAACCACAGGATCAAGCAGATAAATGTATGCAAATAAACAATTTCCTAAGATCTGAAGGGACTCGGCGCTACATCTAGAGGACGGCCCAGGTTTATTTCTTAGCCTCAAATTTAAGCAAAGCATTCACAAACAAACAAGTCTCTCTGCCCACCTGGAGTATGCTGGTTTCTCCTGCCAATCTTCTCCAGACATGTTCCCTTTATGAGAGCACCTAATCTGCCCCACTGAGTCTGATTACAGACTAGGCATGGCTAACTATAGACTGGTGTCATCCCGCTGGCAATAAACTAAATAATTACTCAGCAGAGGTCTTTACAAGGTGGCTCTATATCCTTCAAAATCTTAGTAGATGAAACAAGGCTTGGAAATCACAGACAAGACATTAGTGCTGTGATCCTGCAAATGCTTTGCCCATCAAGGACTGATCAGTCCATGACTGTACAACTTCAATCCACTTTTGCTTCCCTTGCACCATAGTTCTCCACCATAGACATTTTGGTTACCTAGGAAAAGAAAGAAAAACACCTAAATCCTACCTCAGTTTTTGCATTCGATCAGCCAACGCATGGTATGTTTGTAGAGCAAATATTTAAGACATATTAGAAAAGCTAACAATATACTTAAAGAATCATGAAAGGGTGACCTCTGCTTACTCACAGAACTTTCATTTCAAAGGGACAAAATTCTGGTCCTACATGTTGAGCCTTGGAAGAATCACAGAATTCTCGGACAGAGATTATAGGCTTGACAGTTTGATTTATTCATTTTCTTAAAAAGTTGCAAAGACATTACATGTGTCTGAATGCTCATGCCTTCCAGAAGAAAAGTAATTTTCCATTTCCAGGATGAAAATGGCACTGTAAGTGGTATGTTCTCCCACTTTGGTGAAGAAATTCATTTCTGTACAGACTGCCCTGACCGGAAGGATAAGAAAAATGGAATAGCTAACTAATAAACACTTCTGGTCAGGAGACATGCACAGCCAGCAATTTATTTTTCTGCTCCTTACGTTCCACTGCTGATATCAACACAAATCAAGCTGAGCTGAATGGATAATTGAGCAGAAAGCAGCAACTGATCAACCTGCTGAAATTTTCTTCAGAAAAAAGCTTAGATATAAGTATTATTGATAGAGAACACAAAACACTGTGAAGAATCAGTCAGATTTTATTAAAAGAGTCCATCTAAAGAAAAAGTGGAAGCTTAATTTTGAGAATGTTTCCTAGTTAAATTCACGTTCTCAATAAAACATTCATGCTGAGGTTTAACTTACATTTGAAAAAATAATTAAAACTATAATTGTGAGTTAAGTATTCTTCCACCGCTGCAGCAAAATCTGGGGAGTGTATTGAATCGTGTATTATATATTCTCAGCAGTAAGATCAAAAATACACACACGCAATGCAAGCAGTCTAAGAGCTTTCATGGACTCATCACCATGCCAAGACAGAAAGAGTTTCTGGGTACCTACAGCTCAAAAGAAAAGGTGAAAAACTGATAGTTTCATAGTGGCACAGCACCCTCTGACACTGGGATGAACATACGCACAACAGGTGGTTTTAAGAGTCTAAGCAATCGAGACTTGCCTTTCGTTAACGGCATTAATTATGGCATCCTAGGCAAAATCTGCCTAACTCCAAGATACGTATCTAGAATTACCTATGCAGTTTCAGATAGATACTGCTATTCTTCCCTCATCCTTGATGGTGGCTACGTAGTTCTGTTAGATGGCTGCTGCGTTTCATCCTAACATAATAGACATAAATAAGCAAATAAAAATCCAGCAACAGAAAAACCAACACTTAGTCATGTATAGCTTAAGTATCTGGTTGCTCAGTGTTTGGAACCATTTCAAAGAGAAGGGGAAAGGAAGGGAGTAGTATCTAAGTTAAATATTTCACTTCTCCATTCTGAGCTAATCCTGAAAAGACGCCATAATGTGGCTGGTAGGAAACTAAACCCTCATCTCCTCATCAACGAAACAGTCCTACATCCCCCTCCACCCCAGGGAAAGAGGTGCTGGAAGCCAATGTAAGCATGAGAGATGCAATTTACCCAAGGCACCTTATGCTTGGACTAATCTGAACAGCACAGAGACTGTGAGGCATCAGCTCAAACCTGACATAAATTAGAGCAATCCCAATTGAGCCTGAAGAGCGAAACGTAGCAGTTTAATCTTCCACTGTCCCGCAATCCAGTACGGTACTTCAGATCTTGCACTCTGGAGATGATGATCGGTGCCGGGACACCTATTTAGCTAACAGACAAAGAGCCCTGGAAACAAAACATATCTCAGGTTTATCAGTCCCCCTGCTCTGCCTACAGCAGCACTTGGCTGGCTTGTCACAGAAGACAGCTGTGTCACCGGCTGCCACACATCACAGGTGGGGGACATCATTCTAGGACATTTCGGACATCTTAGGATGTACCAGCAGCATTTATGCTGCCTGTTTGCTCTAAACCAGAGCATCTGAAATACAAAAATACAGAAAGGATAGCTTGCCTCCTAATACCTACTTTACAATAACTGTGTTTTCCTACAACTCTGCCATACCTGGCCAGAGCTGAGGTTGTCTCCTTTAGGCCTGATGCTGTCTGGCCACCCGTTTGCTGTTTTTCTCACATGGCAGGCAACACTCCAGAGGATTTTACCGAATGCTTTTGTTCATTTATTTTGTTCGCATTTAAAAATCCTCAGGTTAAGTGAAAGGCTAAGTACAGATTCAAGCAGGCAGTCTATATCTATTTAAACATACGTCAAAATTTTGAAATGCTATCATACCAAAATGCTTCCATCAAATCCTTTATCCATAGGAAAGGAAATAAAAGGAGGCCTAGCTTGAGGTCAAATTTTACCGTGATTAAATGAGCGCAGCTCCCACTGACAGCTGCATTCTCTCCCATTTTATTTGATTTCCATGGATGCTGATAAAACAACAGATTTGTCTAGTAATTTGCGTATTAAAACTAAAGGAAGAAAACCACACTAAAAAGTAGTTAAAAAAAATACAGCAGTAAGTATTGACCCCTAGATTATTGGCCCACAAAAGTATAATTTGCCTCTTTTTATATGTCGTCAGGGGACTCAATCCCACGGTACCAATTCTGCCACCTTACTTTGTAGAGTCTGCCAAATTATGCTGCTAGGAGTGAAGAGTACCAGTTCACAGTGGCTGCCAACGGATACCGACAGATTCCAACTCAGCACTGCACTTGATATAAACTTAACTTTTTTTCACTAAATTATGCATTTCAGTTACAACCTTCAGGAAACTTGATTGGGTGACAAGTCATCCAGTACAACAAATACTACTGCTGTCCTGTATCAACTGGTTACACCACACTCCTATCACTCCTGTTTCATGTGGTGGAACTCAATACTACCAGGAAAGGCTTTGCAGGGTCTTCTGTCTTTTTCTGTCAGTGGTACAAAGTGACAGAATAAAAGAAACTATCATAAATAAGAGCTTGTTATCACCTTCTCATGGCACTTCGTTCCTGGACCCATTCTAGGTGGATCCATTACATTCCACGTTCCAGTATGGTCCACCTACAGTGAAGGAAAACATGGCAACCAACCTTCATTTAAGAAGATACTGACTTTAGCCAAGAAAAGTACAAGTTAGTGACTACCATTACATTATCTTTTATTTCATACCTATCTACAGCATACATTTACAAGTCCTCTGATATTCTCATGATCAAGTTTTCATCTGTTCATAGAATAAAGCTTTCCTTCCATCTAACAAATTATATACCACTAAACGTTACTGCTATTCAAGTACCTGGTAACCAGTTATCCTGTGCCAGTAGGATAAGGAATCAGTTTTACAGATTAAGTTTTACAGTTTGCAGTAAATTTGTAATTTAAATCTAAGTAATCTTAGTTTTACAGATTGAGATCACTTAACTAAGATTACTTATTCCTGTCTTGGATCAAAAAATTATGATCACTCTCCATTCTCTTCAAATGGAAAAGGATGACTGGATGTTTTTTCCTTTTTTTTAATTAGCATTTTGATTATGGGTTGCACAGTATTTTTGGCAGTCACGAGGCCATTTATTTATAGACTATACAAAATAAATTGCACTTTATTGATAAACTATATTGAAAATTTAAATTTTTATATAGATTTGAATGTCATATCTACACAGGCATGGAAGTGTAATTTGAAAATGAAGGATTACTTTTGACATGCAATTGAGAGGGTTATTTGAGGAGGCGTTCTTAAAATAAATAAAAAAGGGGGGGAAAAAGAGAGAAAACAGCTTTCTGTCATGCCCTGAAGTAAGCTGCATTTAAGTTCTATAAAGAAAAACAAAGGCAGAAACTAGGAGAAATACAGAAATGTCATCTTTCCCTTGTTCTCCCAGCATTTCTGTCATTTCTCATTTTTCTAGTCTAAGAGTTTCTCAAGCTGCCCAAAGGTTTATGCAATCAACTTATTTGCAGCTGCCCTGCTATCACCACCAAAACCAGGAGACAAGACATATAATGAGACAGTTCAGATAAACTTTGTTACTTTTCATTTGATTTCCTTAGTCTAAAACAACACACACAACTGGGCTTCAAACTTTCATCTTTTTCTTTCTCATCACTGAGCTAATAGGATTTGTCAGGCAAACAGCCTCAAAAACTGAGGAAGAAAACAATGAAGACAGCAAAATGAACAAAGGGACTGTCAGCTTCACCTCTAGATTTCCAGGCTATCAGTGCCCAATCCTCTTCATCCTTACTAAAATAGTCTCATCCTGATCCTTCATACCTACCTCCTACTTCAATTATCCCTGCCTCTCATTAAAGAACCTACCTAGTCTTTCTTCCCACAAAGCTAGGTATCCACCATTTCCAACATAAGCTTCTTCTAGAAAAAACACACTATTCCCAAATCTTTCCCAGATAAACATAGTAATTTTTTTCCATATAGAGGCAGAAATTCTCTACAAGGCTGCACCTAAGATACTCTTAAACCGTTTTATGTACTCCACTAAAGAAAAAAAAAAGACATTTTCTAGCCAGAAACTCTGTACTTTTGTGTTGAAAAGAATTAAACCTCCTGCATTCAGTGTGAAGAATAACATTACATTTTACATTAAGACAGAAAAATATCATTTTTAAAGATACAAAGAACAAAGAGAAGAAATTATGAACACATATCATTTCATTATATGGCAATACATCGTTCTAACCAGGTCATTAATAATTATTTAATGATACTGTGTTACAACTAAGCCAAAGAGTAGGAAACCGGGCTGGTAAGCAGTTAAGAGCACAAATGAAAGCGCCTCAGGGGGCGGAGGCAGAGGGGAATTGGGAGAAATATTGCAAAAAAAAAAAATCTTAACAAAAAGATATTCAAACCATAACTCACAGCAAGACCTTTAATAAAAGCACTGATATGTTCTGCTTTTAATAAGGATGCGGATTTAAAACTGAAGACCTTAATTGAGGTCAATTTCTTGGTCTGACCTGAACCTTCTGTTCCATTTAAGTCATCAGCTATGACCAGTAAACCACCCTGCAGAATGAAATTGTTACGTGCACCCATCTAAGGGGACAACTTTCCTACTAAGTCCTACTTCTATTTATGCACTTGTGTGAATGAAGAATAGAGCTGTAAAGTATCAAGTGCCAGGGACAGACCAGCACAGAAGTATGAACTGTGCCAACCCAGAGTTTATCGCGGTGCTGACAGAGGTAAGAACTTTCAGCTTTGTTTTTCAGGATTAAGGTAATTTAAAAATCTAAAAATACAGATCTTAATCTAAATTCCTCCCAACTTAGTGTTTATTTAGTTTCAATGTAACTCAACTTCTGGCAGACACATACAAAGGAAGATTTTATGCCTTAACCTTTAAGCAAAGGCTGATGAACCAGCACCAAAATTTCAAAGGAACTATGAGAGATATCTTACCTATCTCATCTGCAAAAATGACTTTAAGCTATTTCTTATGACACAATTAAATATTAATGTTCCTTAATATTACTCTTAACACTAAGAACCCTCACATATTAAATATTAAACCCAAAACTAAAAGTAAGATTGGAAAATTACCTGCAAAAAATGTGTTCAATAACTATGGCCTGTAATAATATGCATGTGAAGTTGAATCTAGTTGCTACGATCAAGAATCACCGCCCCAGCGAGCTAGAAAAGGTGCATATACACACGCTTGGACTCAAAGCATTTCCAAAATGCTGTCAGGGGGGGCACAAGGCATTAGTACAACCAGACACAACAGGAAAACTTGTTACATACTGTTAATTTAGTGTAAGCACAGCAGCAGTAGCTTCTTACAAGAATGACGATTTCTTCCTTTTGGACTCACAGGTAGCTCTGGCATGCCTATGTTTTCTCCCTTGCTGGCCTTCTGGCACTCAGCTTTATATATGTTCATTTATACATGAGCACTCAGTTCTAACTTTTCCCCCCCAACTACAGTAAAACAGTCGGTGACTCATGCATTTACACAGACCAGGAAGAATGCGAGCACTTTATGAAGTAATGGTGGTATTTGCAAATACCACATCGCATATCCTGTAACAATTTAGGAAACCAAGTGCGAGTAAAAACGTTGCTTGAAACTGAAAGCGTAAAGTGTTACGTTGATTCCTTCTGAATTTTTAGGCTAATGGCGATGTTAAAGTTTTACATTTGGCAGCTCTGGTTCTAGTCCAGCCTCAAGCTCACACAAACACTCACCTTTACTTGAGCAATTGAGTGCTTCCCTGGGCAATCCAGCCACTACCATACACTTCCCACCTGTTAATGTGTATGTTCAGCTGGTAAAGCTGCAGCCACGGCGGTGCAATAAGAGAAAAATAGGGGCTTGCAGGCCAAGTCGGCACCCACACCGCCATAAGCTGCATAAACTAGTGCAAATAGCATTCGCTTGACTGCACAGATGATGTTCTGCTCAAGCTCGCTCAGAGACAAGTGATGATTGGCCAGACCAAAATATTCTTTTTAACAATTTATGAATTTCTTTGAATATTTGGAAAGTGTTACAGCCCTGGAATCACACCTACTGAGACTATATTCTGTACACAGAGGTTTGGGATCTCACCTGCCTCTAGCCCCTGATCTTCTTTGTTGCCTTTCAAAAACACGAGCGGCAAATTTCTCTGATGTTCTCATCTGCTCACTACTTATTCCTCAGTCTTACTTATTTTGAATGGTAAATTATAGGAGGATGATGTCTGGCTTGAGACTATTACCCCAACTACGTATTGTATCATTTTATTTAGTTATAAGATGCAGACTAGTAAGGACATGGATGACAGATATATAATCCAGCCAAGTCCCTGGATAGATTGTGGAATAAAAATCATAGTAATAGCGCCCAGGTTAACACATCTGCTGATTAAATTTATTATTCCCAGTGGGGTTTTGAGGAGACCAGATACCACAGGAATTAGTAGGAAAAAAAATGGATTCACAATAATTTTATAACACTTTCAGCTTTGGGAGCAGATGTCTCAACACAGTAACCAAGGGGAAATGTGGCAAAATATATTCTCAGATTTTTGTATCTTAGATTAAAAAAAAAAAAAAAAAACCCCCCACATTTCCTCCCTTCAAAAAATAATTGGTCTTTTCCTTCTCACATTGCCCAGTATTGAAAAGCCATTCATTCCAAATCACATGGAATGTAAACCAGGGCTTCTTCAAGCTTCAAAATTGTTGGCTTCACAGTCGTCTAAACTCATCCCCTACTCCAACACGGCACTGCAGCTCATATAATGCTTCTTGAACAACAACGTATTTTCCATGTGATTTGGGATTTATTCTCTGATATGCTAATATAAGTTAACTTTGTTATGCTCAAATGTCCATCTGCCTTTACTCTGTCAATTGTAAAGTTATTTATATCTTTACTATGGACCGACGCTACTTTTGCGTGGGTTGGGGTTTTTTTTTAGTATTTGTCCAGGCTGTATGTTGGCCTTCTTACCATTTCTTCTTTCCTAGCCAAATTCAAAAATTATTAAAAAGACTCCACTAGCTGCTGTAACTAAAGAAATTAATACAGAAGAGTTTTGCTCTATTTTTTCCTTTATTTTTAAATACCTGGGCATATTTTCTAGCAGTCAATAGTTCATTAAAATTACCATTATCCATACATAAGATAAAATACACTTTTCTCAAAGAAAAAACCTTATCAGAGTCATTGGTAGAAGTGAGAAAAAACAAACTTTAATTAGTTATGTATCATCAAGACCAACTGAGAGGTAGTTTTATATCTGTGGAGTACAGAGTAAATACTAATAGGAAGGTCATAAGGTATTTATCTTCCAATAAACAGAAGAAAATACAATTCCTGCTACAGATCTCAGCTCTCCCCTTATTTAGAAAATGAAAATTAAATACTTCATGACAAAAAAAGGAATGAAGTATCAGGTACTTAGGATAAAAAACCCAACAACTCTTGCACACCATGCTGTTTGTACTTTCTTAAAGTACTGCCAAAGAAAGTTTAGAAAGTTCCCTTTCTAAAATGTTGCACTTGCAGGCAAAGTGTTAATGTCTGTAGAAAGACTAATGGTTTTCCAAAATATTTCTTTGACAAATGGGTTAACTAAATTAGATTTTTTTTTTTTTAATTAAATTGGTCCCTTGCCTGGAGCAGCCAGAGTTGTTTATCCACAATGGCCGAGAAATTCCCTGTGCTTGATGGTTTAATTATCTCTTCCTTTGCCTGGTAATTCTTTTAAGGCTTTTTTTTTTTCTTTCCCTCCCCTCTTTTGTGCAGCATAGCAAACAAAAAGAATTATCTCTCTTTCTCCATTCAGTCTCATGAAAATCTTATGAACTTACTTACTTACACTTTGTGTCCCCTTCTTCACATATGATGACTTTTAAGTGGATGGACTAAGGCAGTGTTTATTTTAAATACAGTATAAATTATTTTACTAATTTTCAGTTACCTGAGCCACTGCAGTCCATGGACCTATACAGGCACCTGCTACCTACAGATATTAGAAGATCTGAATTTCAGTTACTCATTTGGTTCATCATCTGTCAATTACAGAAAATTCTACTGAGAAGAGCACAGCAAGTCTCATCCAACTCCCAACCCAACTCTAGGACCTGTCTTACAGTGTCTGATCCTGTTAGTAGTCTGGGTATGAGAAGAACTAGGTCTGAAAGCTATGAATATCCTTCACTGGGCTAGAATGGGAACAACACTATTTGGACAGAAATAGAACACGTTGAAAGATCACCATGTATGAAGGAAGAGCAAAAGCCGGTATTACTGACTGTAATAAGAGGACAAGTTAACTCTAGTATGTCAGAGACTTTACACTCACAATTTTTCTTCGCTAATCAACACAGGCATACTGAACATTTCTTATTAAGTTCCAAAAAATAACTATATGCACCTTTCATTAAAAAAGAGAAAACTGACCACTTAGCAGTATGAGAGAATAGAATTTACTTTAGTTCAACATCTACTTGACCTACAGTAGTTCTACATATAAAATTTAAATTACATCTTCATTAAGGATTGAAATAAACTTATAAATAAATAAGTATTAATATATTAATATATTAATAAATAAATAAGTAAAAAAATAAACCTATTATTATGAACAAATTAGAACAAAGCCAAATTGTTTTATCTCCCAGATAACCATCAAGACTAACACTGTGAGACAGTTTGAATGACAAATCCTGATCACCGAATTACAAAATTATTTGGGTTGGAAGGGACCTTTAAAGATCATCTAGTTCCAAACCCCTTGCCATGGGCAGGGACACCTTCCACTAGACCAGGTTGCTCAAAGCCCCATCCAACCTGACCTTGAACACTTCCAGGGATGGGGCATCCACACAACTTCTCTGGGCAACATGTGCCAGTGTCTCACCACCCTCATGGTAAATAATTTCTTCCTTATGTCCAATCTAAATCTACCATTATTCAGTTTAAAACCATTACCCCTTGTTCTGTCACTACAGGCCCTGCTAAAAAGTCTTTCTCCATCTTTGTTATAAGCCCCCTTCTTCCAATTATTGAAAGGCCACACTAAGGTCTCCCTGGAGCCTTCACCAGGCCAAACACCCCCAACTCTCTCAGCCTTTCTTTACAGGAGAGGTGTTCCTCTGGCCTTTGACAATTTTTGCAGCCCTTCTCTGGGCCCACTCCAACAAGTCCATGTCTTTCCTGTGCTGAGAACTCCAGAGCTGGAAGCAGTACTGCAGGTGGGGTCTCACCAGAGCGGAGTAGAAGGGCAGAATCGCTTCCCTTGACCGGCTGGGCACGCTTCTTTTTACGTGGACCAGAATACAACCAGCTTTCCGGCTTGCAAGCACACATTGCCAGTTCATTTCTAATTTTTCATACACCAGTATCCCCAAGTTCTCCTCAGCAGGGCTGCTCTCAATCCATTCATCACCCAGTCTGTACTGATATAGGTGATCACCCTGACTCAGGTGCAGGACCTTGCACTTGGTCTTTTTAAACTCCAAGAAGTTCACATTGGCCTGCTTTTCTCAAGCCTGACAAGGTGCCTCTGGATGGTAAAAGCTTACCATAGGGTGTCTAAATCTGAAGCTTACCACAGGGTGTCTAGAAAGGAGGTGTTAAAGACCCTGTGAGCCCAGGACATCATGCCAGACAGGCAAAAGAAAAAAAAAAAAATTGGGAAATAGATAGGAAAGTCTGATTTCTGTGCTTCGTGTTGTATGAACAACACAAAAGTTGAAGAATGGGGTACATTAGCATGGCTAATATAAACAATAGAGGAGAACCAAATATGTTCATAAATCCAAATTAAAGACATTGAAGGTTCTGATGCTCTCCATGACCCAAATGCACCCTGTTGCATTCCTGCCTCATAAAGTGAGTCAGTCTCACTTGTGAACATTAAGGAGGCAGCCAGCTCATCATCCCCTCATATATACAGAAGTTCTCTAAAGATAAACAGGGACAAATCGACCTTTGAGGTAAGATGGAAAGCGGCCAAGCACACAGAGGCTTAACTTTGTTGTTAAAGATTCAGAAAAGCTGCAACGCTGAGACTGTTCACGGCATATGCTTTCATTTCCCATCTGGTAGGAGAATTTCTACTAGCCATGATGGTTTTATGGCTCTCCAGAGGTTCCTGCCCTGCAGACACTAGCTCTCCTCCAGTTTCTCACTGCCATCCTAACAGGGGCACATCTTACCTTGCCTGTCCAGGTATCAGTACATTGGACCGAAATGTGAGTCAGAGCCTCAGTCCAATGAGTGTTTTCAAGATGGGACCTACACTTCCTTCCAAGATACCAGCACTTCTGAGTCTCTCTTGACTGTCCTGACCCTTCTGCGCATTTCCGGAATCAACACAAGAGGGGTTATATTACTAGTAATTTTTAAAATTAAATTTTTCAATTGCGCTAAAAAAATGTTTTTAGAAAAGAAAACCCAAAAGCCAGAATCTGCTCCCATCACTTAAGGGAGGTGAGAGATGTGTGACATTGCTGACTATAAAACAAAGGCTCTTTTGAATTATTTACTACAGCAGAACTAACAAATCACCTGGATGTAAAGCTGCAACACTGCTCCAAATACAGAAATGAAAAACTAGGGTCATAACTGACAGGCTGCTATTGCCTTTTAAAATTGCTTAAAAATATGCTCTGTTTTCAGTAGTCTTGTACTTTGTAATTCAATTTTCTTAAAAATATTTCTACCTTAACCTTCAAACTATAGTTGGAGACATTGCTCTTTCAGAACACAAAAATAGATTTTCAAAGCTGATGTTTTTCAGAACTTAGGAAGTATCTGACAAGGACACAAATTCCGCACAAACACAGGCTAGATCTTCATCAGTATTTCATTTAAAATAGGCAAAAGGTGCATATGTTTTGGGGTGGTTTGGTTTATTTTTTTCCCTAACTGGAACAGTTAATGAGGACAAAGTTACTTGTTATTTTTGTATTTAAAAAAAAAGAGGTAGCCACAAACCTCAGGTAAAATTCCACTTTACCTGCACTATGTTGTTTTGATGAACTAGATCAGACAGAGGGAAAAAACCCGATCACTGCTTCAGGCAAAATGCCCAAGCATGTCATTTTATTGTAACACACCAAAATTGATTGTTAAGGTAATTTCAGCACACTGAAAATGAGTAACCATAATTTTTCTTTTGGAGGAAAAAAAAAAAAAAACAAACAAAGAGAGTACAGTTTTTCTGTGTTCTCTTGTTGATATAAATCTTAATAAATATTCACAGATAACTCTAGGACACCTCATTAGCAAGCTGTTCAACAAGTTGAGCAAGTGCTGAATTAGATATTTTAAACAATTATTATAATGTATCTTCTCCTAGTAATATGGAAACAATTGTAGCATGTTTTGTAGTGGAACATGGAATTTATTTAAATATGGTAACCAACAAATGCTGCCACCTGGGAGAAGACTGCAAGGTTTGGCTGTACTAGAAAAAACATAGAATCATAGAATGGTTAGAGTTGGAAGGGACCTTAAAGATCATCACGTTCCAACCCCCCTGCCATGGGCAGGAACACCTCCCACTAGAGCAGGTTGCTCAAAGCCCCATCCAGCCTGGCCTTGAACATTTCCAGGGATGGGACATCCACAACTTCTCCGGGCAACCTGTTCCAGTGCCTCACCACCCTCACAGTAAAGAACTTCTTCCTAATATCTAATCTAAATCTCCCTTCTTCCAATTTAAAACCATTACCCCTTGTCCTATCACTAGATTTCCTGACAAAGAGTCCCTCTCCAGCTCTCCTGTAGGCTCCCTTCAGATACTGGAAGGCTGCTATCAGGTCTCCGCGGAGCCTTCTCTTCTCCAGGCTGAACAGCCCCAGCTCTCTCAGCCTGTCCTCATAGGAGAGGTGCTCCATCCCTCTAATCATTTTAGTGGCCCTTTGCTGGACCTGTTCCAACAGTTCGATGTCCTTTCTATGTTGAGGACTCCAGAACTGGACACAGTACTCCAGGTGGGGTCTCACAAGC